>JAOTNS010003883.1:0-39508 GCA_028476615.1 Culter alburnus | reverse complement strand
GAAGGGCGTGGTCCGTGGAGGCCTGGCAAAGTTTGATGTTTCGCATGAAACAGGAAGTTGTTGTAACTCGGGCATACAATGTCGGATCTGCCCCAAACTTCACATGTTTATTAGAGTCCTGACCTGAAGACATCTATATGACAATATTCAGTTACAGTCATAGTGCCACCTGGGGGCAACAGGAAATTACATGTTTTACACTGTGATTAACTCCTCAAAGAGATTAAAACAGAAGCACATCATATATGGCCAGTCTAATCTTAAGGCCTTGGATGTTAAATTGCAAAGATCTTGAGATTTCGCTGAAGGGCGTGTCTGTGGCGGACTGACAAATTCTGATGTTTCGCCATGAATGATGAAGCTGTTGTAACTCAAGCATACAATATCTGATCTGCTCCAAATTCACATGAGTGATAAGAGTCCTGGCCTAAAGACATCTATATGACAATATTCAGTTAGCCATAGTGCCACCTGCTGGTAACAGGAAATGGCATGCTTTACACTGTAATTCACTACCAGATTCAAGTTTCATTATGCCACAAAGTACCAAACATGCTAGAAACATGTTAAATCATGCAACACTTGGAAGTGCTAATGTATGCAAATAACACCACGAAAGAAACAGGAAGTTGTTGTAACTCAGGCATACAATGTCCGATCTGTTTCAAACTTCACATGTTCGATGATAGTCCTTGCCTGAAGACATCAGCATGGCAATATTCAGTGATGGTCAAAGCGCCACCTGTTGGCCACAGGAAGTGTGGCATTTCGAAATGACTTTAGCATAATTCTCCTGTATTCACTCGCTTACATGCATGTCGCCCACTGTTCACTGTTTTCCTGAGGCCAACGGGTGGCGGTGAGCTCGGGTGCGAGGGCCCTTTCATCGCTGCTTGCAGCTTTAATTATTATTATTATCTTAAGATGTCAGTGAAAGTTATTTTAAGTTAAAGGGATAATTCAACTAAAAATGAAATTTACTCACCCTCGATTCTAAACCTGTAAACATTTCTTTGCTGAAGACAAAAGAAGATATTTTGAAGACCCATTGACTTCCACAGTAGCCTGGAAGTTTCTAATATGCCAAGTAAGAAGCTGATTAGCTGGTTCAGGTGAGCTGATCTCTGTAGGACAGTGCAGGCCTCCAGGAGCAGGACTGGACACCCCTGGACTAGGCTGTTAGTCACCAAAACTGACAGAATGAATAATTAGTGAATTACACGCACTGTTTGCTGACACTTGAGTGATTCACAATGTATTTCCATCTTTTGTGTTTCTGCAGAAGTCAGTCATGTGGGCAAAATCATGAGGGTGAGCAAATAAATCTCATTCTTCATTGTTCATTTAAGCAACAGAGCAGAATACCGTTAATCTTTAGATACTTAAGTTATGTTTTAACAGTGGGGGGCAAGCACTTTTTCACACAGGGCCATGTGGGTTTGGATTTTATTTTCCCTTCATAATAAAAACCTTCATTTAAAAACTGCATGTTGTGTTTACTTGTGTTATCTTTGATTCATATTTAAATTTGTTTGATGATCTGAAACAATAAAGTGTGACAAACATGGAAAAAAATTAAAAAATCACTTTTTCACACCACTGTATTTAGTGACATGGTTTTAAAGCTATTTGATATCCTGTTTGTTGGCCTTAAAACGTCTTAAAAATGCACATATGTACACCAGGGAAATCTAAATTTTCTAGGGAAACATGCCCCTGTACCCCCAAACAAACATATTTTCTGACCAGGGTAATCATGAAACCCTGCGTACGGCCCGGCTTATAATCTATCAAATGAAATCTGAGGTAAACGTGTATTACTGTGATCAAAAATAAATGGGGCCAAACGCGATTGAATGTAAAGGTTTGTGTCTCATTATTCTATTAATAACTACAGATTGATTTTGCATTTCTATCAGAAATTAAGAATTATTAGTGTCATTGTAAATAGTGGTGCAAATATTTAAGCTATCTAATACTTCAAATCTCAAGGTTAAATCAGAAGATTTTTTTGTAAACATGTTTCTGTAACAGCTGCCAAAAAATAGTATATAGCTCCACTGTGGTTTTTAACAAAATATTTCACAAATATTTTTTAAAACATCGTTTGTATCATATTTGTCACTGTTTTAATTTTAATATACAAAAAATTATCTGGTAAAATAGTTGGATTTCTATGCACTTCTGTGATTGTAGACAATGCATGACTTTTATTTTGGAGTGACGACATGACGTCATAAGACTGCGCCGCGCTCCTGCATCTGTGATTCTGCTGAATAAAGGTTTGTTTTAAGAATTTAAGCTGTTTTAATCGATAGGAACAGTTAAATGATTTATAGTTGTTACCGTTTTTTAAAGCGATGTGAAATGAATTTATTTACTATCTAATGTAACATTGTGATTCTTTATCTAACTGTAATGAAGGATATTTGTGTGAGTAAAACTCATATCCACTGATGAGAAACAGTAAACCCGCGTCTCATTTCTTTCTATAAATCATAAATCAGTTTATCACGAACACAAGTTCAGTCTCTGGAGAGTCATGATGGAGAAACTGAACTTTTCAACTCCGAGTCAATTGAATCAAACACTTTGAGAAATGATTCAGTGAATCACGACTCGTGCTGTTCGAACAGCGAACATGAACGAGAACAACAAACATTAACAAACTAATTAATCATGTTTCATCAAAGTGTAATAATTTAAATATAATCTATAATTCATTAAATACCATATGAGGATCATAAATGCCTGAAATATGAAGTATATTAATTTGTAGCGTTAGTTTTGAGTGTTTTTTTGTCCAACAGGTCGTTGAAGACTTTTAACTCTGTTAATTATTCTCTTCTTAAAGATGGCATTTATTAAAGAGGAGACTGAAGATATGAAGATTGAGTTTAATAAAGAGGAAACAGAAAACATAAAGACTGAGTTTAATAAAGAGGAGTTTGAAGAAATAAAGATTGAAGAAACATTCAGTGTGAAACATGAAGATATTGAGGAACAAACAGGTTGGTTTTATTCTCACAGCTGAACTCAGTCATTTGATCATTATTAAAATGTCCAGCTCTACAGAAATAGAAAATATACAGAAGTATAATATTACAGAGAATATTACTGAATCCATTCATTCCAGCGTAATATCATTCAGGTGTAAATTCCTGTTTAATTGATCTTGAAATGGTTTAATTAAGGTTTGCACATGCTGAAGGAATTTCCAGTTTCAAATCATTATTAAACAGCAGCACAAAATCTGTGAAATCAGCAGCTCTTCCGGCGCACTCAGTGTCTGAATTCACTCAGTCATTTCATTCAAGTGGACTTACTGTAGAGCAAGAGTTAGGGTTTGGTTTAGGGCTGGTTACTTGTAATTAAAGGGTTAGTTCACCCAAAAATAAAAAATTCTGTCATTTATTACTTACCCTCATGCTGTTTTACAGCTGTAAGACAACTTTAAAATTCAGTATTTCCATTAAATGTGACCCCAAACCACAAAACCAGTCACATGGGTATATTTGTAGCAATAGCCAACAATACACTGTATGATGTAAGTATGTCAAAATTATGCAATATTAAGTAAAGATCATGTTCTATTAAGATATTTTGTCCATTATTTTAGTCTGTTATATTGAAACAAATCAGTCTAAACTTTGAGCATGTGAACTTTCTACAGAAGCTGAAACGTCAAGATATGACGTGATATATTTTTAAAAAACATACGAATAACGAATAATAATACCAATAATAAAAAATAATCACTCCAAATTTTAAAATATACAATCTACTCCACTTTACTGCAAACTTCACTTGATCTTGTTTCTGGTGTCCACATTCACATGTGTATGAAAGGAAGTCAGTGGAAGGAGAAGTCTGCTGTGAACGGCCCTTAAAGGTGCCCTTGATTCAAAATTTAATTTACCTTGGCATAGTTAAATAACAAGAGTTCAGTACATGGAAAAGACATACAGTGAGTCTCAAACTCCATTGTTTCCTCCTTCTTATAAATCTCATTTGTTTAAAAGACCTCCGAAGAACAGGCGAATCTCAACATAACACCGACTGTTACGTAACAGTCGGGGGCTCGCCCCCAATATTTGCATATGCCATTGCCAGCTCATATTCAAGCCATTAGAAAGGGCAGAACGTCTGGATGTGCACAGCAGAATCAACAGACTAGGTAAGCAAGCAAGGACAATATCAAAAAATGGAAGATGGAGCAATAAAAACTGACATGATCATGATAACATGATATTTTTAGTGATATTTGTAAATTGTCTTTCTAAATGTTTTGTTAGCATGTTGCTAATGTACTGTTAAATGTGGTTAAAGTTACCATCGTTTCTTACTGTATTCACGGAGACAATAGCCGTCGTTATTTTAATTTTTAAACACTTGCAGTCTGTATAATGCATAAACACAACTTCATTCTTTATAAATCTCTCCAACAGTGTAGCATTAGCCGTTAGCCACAGAGCACAGCCTCAAACTCATAGAGAATCAACCGTTAACATCCAAAATATATACTTTACTCACATAATTCGAAGCATGCATGACGAACATCTTGTAAAAATCCATTTGAGGGTTATATTAGCTGTGTGAACTTTGTAAATGCGCTGTAATATAGTCGAGAGCTCGTGTGGCAGGGAAGACGCGATTGGCAGGGGGCGGGGTCGAGTGTAAATCAGTGCATTGTTAATGATGCCCCAAAATAGGCAGTTAAAAAAATTAATAAAAAAAAAACTATGGGGTATTTTGAGCTGAAACTTCACAGACACATTCAGGAGACACTTTAGACTTATATTACATCTTTTAAAAACATGTTCTAGGTGACCTTTAATAATTACAGTTTTAGGAAAATAAATTAAATATCAAATGTCAAAATATGGCTGTTAATAACACATTAGATCATTTTGTCATTGACTGAAAATATTACAGAGCAATGTTTTCTTTATTTTCTTAATATTATTTATAATGAATTATTAAGAATTATTTAAGGGAAGGTGGAAGAGCAGCTATTTGGGAAATTCTGTAGCCAGAAGACGTCCATTCAGTGCTGATTGTATTAATTCAGTGAATCTTGATGTAAAAACATTTGAAATTGGAGTCAGATTAAACAAGCAGCTAAAGTAAAATTGAGACTAAATTCTAAAATTAAGTGAACTTCACAGGAGCGCTGAAAAGACGTACACACACACATTATACCTTCACCAGACCACTGGATTCTGTCGCTGGAACGACATCTGGTCCTTTATGATTGGAAGATTAATGTTAAAGTTTCAGGGACATATGCAACTAATTTATGCAAATGCTTCAAAATGATCGGAATGTTTTGTAGCAGTCGTCTATTCGCCTTATTCACCTGGCGGCCATTTTGAAAACTCGAACGCCGTTGAGGGGTACACAAACCCGGAAGTTGGACTCCGATGCGGTACTATCAATGGAAACAACTCTGTGGACTATGAATCTTGCCATTTTTACGCATGATTTGACAGTTTATTTTAATAAATATTAAAAACATAAAAGGTGTGCATCATAGCCGACATGTAGATGAACACTTTACAGTTGGTTTTATGACTAAATTATTCCCTTCAAATGTTATTGAGCTTTAAATTATGACATATTTATGAGCGTATTATAAAGTAATGTAAAATAGCAATTTTTACTCATGATTTGACAGTTTATTTTAATAAATATTATAAATATAAAAAGGTGTGCATCATAGCTGACACCTAGATGAACACTTTACAGTTGGTTTTATGGCTGTTAATTATTCCCTTCAAATGTTATTGAAGTTAGAATCGTGCATACCAATGTCCGATGTAACTAAGAGACAGTCCCTAAATTTGCGAATATCAAACGTCCAACGTCAAACCAACTTCATGCCAGTGACCAGGATCCCTTCTGATATTTTTTTACCCACGATCGACGTAGTCCCTTATCATCTGGAGAACGGTTAAAGGTTTGTCCTCTGTTGGATTTTTCCTGTGTGACGAAGTGCACTGGGGAACACAGCAGTGCGGCCGCTAATAAGAGAAATCGCAACGCGAGAATTCCCGGAAGTGGTAGGTGTACCCCTCAAGCTCCTTAGAACGTTCGAGGTGAATAAGGCGAATCACAACAAGTCTCAATTTAATGACCTTTAACTTCATATTTCTCTCTTTAAATTATTTTGATTTACTGAAAATGAAATTACTTTTTTCTTTTATTTCAGAGCTGATGGAAGTGAAGGAGGAGAGTGAAGAACTGAGTGAAGTGGAGGAGGAACATCTTGACAAAGCTGGAGAAAAACCTTTGAGTCGCTCAAAGACTAAAAAGACATTTCTAAAGAAAAGAAGAGCCAAGAAATCTATAACCTGCACTCAGTGTGGAAAGAGTTTGTCAACCAGACAACATCTTAAGATTCACATGAGGATTCACACTGGAGAGAAGTTGTTCACCTGTGATCAGTGTGGGAAGAGCTTCAGTCAATCATCACACCTTAAAGCACACATGAGGATTCACACTGGAGAGAAGCCGTTCACCTGTGATCAGTGTGGGAAGAGATTCATACGAAAAGGACATCTTAAGGATCACATGAAGATCCACACTGGAGAGAGACCGTTCACTTGTGATCAATGTGGGAAGAACTTCAAACAAAAAGGAGATCTTAAGAGTCATATGAAAGTTCACACTGGAGAGAAGCCGTTCACATGTGATCAATGTGACAAATCATTTCTAGGGTCATCAGCCCTGAAGAGACACCTGAGAGTTCATACAAAGGAGAAGCCACATTCATGTTCTGTGCTGCCATATTTAAATGAACATGAAAAAACACACACTGGTGTGAGAGAGTATGTGTGCTTTGAGTGTGAAAAGACTTTTACTAAAGTAAACAATTTAAAAGTGCACCAGAGAATTCACACTGGAGAAAAACCTTACAAGTGTTCACACTGTGACAAGAGATTCACTCAGTCAGTAAATCTGAAAAAACATGAGAGGATCCATACTAGAGAAAAACCTTACAAGTGTTCACACTGTGACAAGAGATTCAGTGATTCATCACATCTGAAAACACATGAGAGGATCCACACTGGAGAAAAATCTTACAATTGTTCACAGTGTGACAAGAGATACAGTCAGTTAGCACATCTGAAAAGACATGAGATGATCCACAGCACAGAGAAGCCACACACGTGTGATCAGTGTGGAAAGAGTTTCTCTATTAAAAGTAACCTGAAGATACACATGAAGATCCATGCAGTGGAGAAACCACATCTCCACAGTCTGAAATCATAAGTAGTTCATCTTTATTGCTGAGAAAAAATGTCTCTTCTGTGGAAGTTAGATACAGCCAAATCTCTCCTCTCCACATATAGTTGGCACTGTTGTTCTGTTGCTGCTGTTGAATTATCCAGGTTGTGGATGAGGAGCGACCCTGAAATGCCTCATTCATTCATAGTTAGCCATTTCTCAATATGCGTTCTTGTCTGTGTTCTTGTGAAACGTCATCAGTCGCTGTCCAAGTACTGTTCCAGTTCAAAGTTCACATCTAGCCAAGTACAGTTCAAATCCCTGGATGTGTTCTTGAGCCGCCCCTTTTATTGAGGATGCATCAAGAGGTGACTTGCGCAGACTTGAGTCAGCCAGGTATCCCAGAATGCATCTCACACTAACCAGCAAGCGTCAATAGTAATTTAAACATATTACTGTTTTTATGTCATGATATGTAGAATTAAGAGTATTCAGGCAAGAATGTACTGGTTTAATGCTCAAATTTGTGGTTTATTGATAAAATGTAGCACCTATTTGGAGTTGTAAGATCCAGGCAATCACCGGGCACTCAGCGCTCATGTACCCCGCCGAGAACAGCCTAACCTCGGCTAATCCTTCTGACGTTTGCCACTGACTCTGATGTCTCTGTAGTGCTTAAACATAATATAATTCATCTTTTGTAAATCTAACGGGTGATCTTTGGTCTCATAAATCTATAATTTGTTTAAGTAAAAGTGAAATCTCATAACTTATAGTTTGCTGTTGTAGCCTACTAGAGCACTGACTTTGTATGTTTGACTGAATCATTTGCTTTATTTTTTATTTTAGCTTCTTATTAGGGCTGGGCGATATATCGCATGCGATTGTCACGTGCATTTCGTCAGTAAAGCCGGTTCCCTGATTACTGCTAAATCGCCATCACCTGCTTTCAAATGGAGCAGCATTTAATAGACAGAGCCGTAGTTCACGGACAAGCCACGCAAAATCGGGTTCATTATCGAAGGCGATTCATCTTCGATAGCAGGTGATGGCGATTTAGCGGTAATCAGGGAACCGGCTTTACTGATGAAATGCGTGTGAGAATCGCATGCGATATATCGCCCAGCCCTACTTCTTATACTTTTTGCTAATACTTTTATAATTGGCTATTGTTGGCCATTAAAACTGACATGTAACAAAAAGAGTCTATGTTTTATACTTGCAGACTATATGCACCTATTGCCACATATTTTTTAAAATAGAAATGAAAAGAGGAAGAACTGTGTTTTATAGTTAGTTTGGTAATAACTATACATGCAGTGAGGATTGCCTAAATAAGGCAGGCTACACAAATAAATAAATAAATTGTATTTCCATATAAGATCATTATTTCACTTTCTCTAAAAACTTTCTCATTTCCTTTCTTTCTGCAACGTGTATGAATGTGTATGAATGTCTGTGCAAGTTTGTGTTATGTTAGTTTGTATTAGAATAATCAAAGTCTCTTGTAGGTTTTAAAAGAAAGTGTCTTGTATTTTGTGTTCGAAAATGTAATGTCCTAAACTGTCGATCCTGTTACTGAGCTATTAATTAGGGTTTTCACAATAGTTGGATATTCACATCCGCTACGAGAGCTTATTGTGGTCCGAGCAGATGAATGCTGGACGATTCAGTTGCTTGGTTGTAAACTAAATGACTCTTTATAATTCCCTATAAATTAATTATTTAATTTGAACTGATTTTGGTCCTTCAGTATGGTCTTTGCCACCATGCTGCAGCTCAGTTTCAGGGTTTGGCAATCTTCTTATAGCCTACGCCGTCTTTATGTAGAGCAAAAAAAATTTTTAGATCCTCAGAGAGTTCTTTGCCATGAGGTGCCATGTTGAACTTCCAGTGACCAGTATGAGAGAGTGAGATTGATAACACCAAATTTAACACACCTCCTCCCCATTTACATCTGAGACCTTGTAACATTGAGTCACATGACACCGGCGAGAGAAAATGGCTAATTGGGCCCAATTTGGACATTTTCACTTAGAGGTGTACTCACTTCTGTGGCCAACAGTTCAGACATTAATGGCTGTGTGTTGAGTTATTTTGAGGGGACAGCAAATTTACACTGTTATTCAAGCTGTACACTCACTACATTACATTGTAGTGTAAGTTGTTTGTAACTATTTCTGAGTGCTTTTTGAAGTGTGTTTCAGGTCATTGTCCTGCTGGAATACCCATGACCTCTGGTGGAGACTTTTTTATGCCTTTGTGTCAGCAGTGGGTAACAATCCTTTGTTGTAATTGTCCATTAATTTTGCTTTTCCGTCCATGTCCAGGGAGGTTAACTACAGTGCCATGGGCTGTAAACCTCCTGATGATATTGCGCACAGTGGACACAGGAACATTAAAGTCCCCCTGTAGTAAATTATTTTTTTTACCTTAAAACTCATCTTTGATCACTAAAATGACATTTAAAAAAAAATTCAAGTGAAAAAAATTTCTTCATACTTTAAAATAGCTTGACTGTAACTCTATACCCTTGCCTCATTTAATATACACAGATAAATGAATATGCAAATTAGCCCCGCCTCCACTCGCTCACGGCAGCTCGGTGAGTATAGGCTATTGTTGCTGCAGTGACGATTTGTTGTTTTGTGTCTTCTCCGTACATGAAATAAACGCACATCCTTGAATGAGTGCGGATTTCCAGCGTATTTACTTGAACTCATCAGCTAGGCTAATATCTATGGTTTGATCCATTCCAGAGGCGGCCAAAATCAGAATTTATAATGGACTGAATATCTCTCTCATGACTTGCCGTGCGAGTCCACACTGACTGACATATGCACTTGAATCACAGTCACACGCTCAGAGCAATATTGTTTTAGCTATGTTTTATAGTATTAAAATATTTTGAAGGACAAAAACATTAATTTTATTGGCTTTACTTCAAGTCAGCTGTACTTTACTTTGGCGTGAGCCGCTATGCGCTCGCACACTTGGCACAGAGCTTGCGACGGTTCTGTCATTAATTAATATGGATTAATATGATTAGCCTTTTGCTTGACTACGTTATCAAACAGCTAATAATGTGTTGCTAATGTTACACAAACATGTTCCTGTTCGAGAGTCAGACAGCTGCCTTCTAACAATCAGTATCCTTTCAAACGCTTTGAACAACTCAGAACGTCAGTGGAGAAAGGCATATCATCATAACCTCATAATAGACTTGCTATATTGATAAATCTACACAATTTTTTCATATCAACAGAATATATACCGGGATAACCAGATAACCTGGCTTCTCTCGAGACTTTCCTGCTTCAGAGCGGTCATAGTTGATATGATATGCTAAAGCCTGCCGGCACGTTGTTGTGATTGGTTACAAGGTAGTCTGTGACGTCACAAACACCACCGATTTCAAACCGCGGGTTTTTGGTTTACTGCAGTTTCAAACATGAAATACTCAGCAATGGTGCTGACTTATGAATTTGCATATGGTTTGTCTTAAAGCATATTAAAATCACTACATAGACATATGAACAACATCAAAAACTTGATTTTCACCACAGGGGGTCTTTAAGATCTCTGGAGATGGACTTGTAGCCTTGAGATTGTCCATGTTTTTCCACAATATTTTCTTTACACTTCTTTCCTTTCTTCACTTCATCCTCAGTGAGACACAACACAAAGGTTTAGTCAACTTTTCTCCATTTTAACTGGCTGCAAGTGTGATTAATATATTGCCACATGTGTCTAAATATAAATTACAGGAGCATCACATGCTTGAAAATTATTTCTTGAAATTTTGTCAAGATGCCAATAATTTTTTCCAGTCCACTTTTTAGTTCTGTGAAATTCTCAAGTTTGAGAATTGGTGCTAGAACCACTGTCCCTCTGCCCTCATCGGCTGAGGTGCCCGAGACCCTCTCGACCCCCTCCTCTCCCTTTGACAGGATTTCCATTAAAGTGTTCCGTTATCACTCCGCTAAAGATCCACTAATTCTGTGAATCCGCTCCGTGTTTTCCCGCTCGCTGCCCAGCATCACTGAGAAGGGTCTGGCTGCAGACATGCAATCTCAGACACGCATGCGCAGTCCAACACATGCATTCTCAGACACGCATGCGCACTCAGATACATGCAGTCTCAGCCGCACTTGCGCAGTCCGACACGTGTTCTCAATCACGCATGCACAGTCCGACACACATTCTCAGCAGCTCGTGGACACGCAGATACAGACACATGCGTTTAATGCACATACAGGCTACTTGTAAGTATATTTATGTACAATTTTTGTAAAAAAATGTTTGTGTAAATTAAAAGAGTTGTTCATTATTTGGTAAATGTTATCGAAAACGATCCTGATATTTATCTGGTATATCTCACATGCACAGGTGTTGGCGGTATGCACGTGTTTAGAGGAGTCGACGACCATTAAATAATTGATGTAAGTACATTATATTTACCTCATTCATACAAGATTAGCTAGATGTAAAATTGTTGTTTAATCTATAAGATAATGTTATCGAAACTGTCCTGATATTTATCTGATATATCCCGTCATGCTATCGGTTATCATTTCTTCATCCAGTATTAGAATTAGTCATCCAATTAGTGAAGATCTTAATTTTGTTTAGGCATTGAAAAAATGTACTGTTTTACTGGCTCTTGTTTGGGTCTGTTGTTTTGAAAAGTGACAGAGAAGTTTGCAGGTGACCTATTCTTTATAATTGTTGTTTAGATGGGGTGTTACTTAAAATTATTTCAAATAAAGATGGAATAATAAGTCATCTTAATGTTAAAATGGTTCTTCAAATCGAGAGATACATGGAATACTAACAAACAGATGACAAACGTTCAAAGAATATTATACACAAGAATTATTTTCATTTTCGTCTCTTCAATTTATGCTTACAGATGCATCAATCAATAGTCATAGCAGGGGTAAAGCAGCTGATACCAAAATGCACATCTTGTTGCACATTGTATCATTGCCCCTTGTGCCCTTCACTAAAGCCAATGACTCAGAAGAAAGTTCAGGCTCACTGGACAGCCATATTAAAAATGCAATCTTTTTCCAAGTAAGATGGGTGTGGAATTTTTTTTTTTAAGCACTTCAAAAAGGGTACTAATAGCAAAAGAGAGACTATTCAAGACATATTTCAAACATTCTTGCACACACTATCAAACTCTCTCTTGACCGTTTGTGTAATGTCTCTCACACTCTATCAAAGATTTTCATGCATGCTATCAAACTCTCATTCACTACTATACTATTTCTCATACACTATCAAAGCTTTCACCCAAACTCATTCACAAACATACTATCATCTCTCTTGCACACACTATCAAGCTCATTGTCTGTGTATCATCCATTTCTTTTCTTTTCTTTTTCGTTTATTTATCTTCTGCCCCTGAACAACAAATAAGACAAAAAAAAATTAAGGTAGCGTGTATGAGAGTACAATTTGAAAAAATTTCTTGAACATCCTCTCAATAATTTCTAGACAAAAGAGTATGCAAATGCCATTTGGCCTGCAGAACAGAGGCCCATTATCATTGCCCTACTTGCAGTAAAACTGTTCTTAGAAGAAACGCAATGGAGGCTCACCTGCATCGGCTCCTTGTATATCGACACCTACTGGCTCTGTGCTGCTCCTCACCTGCGGCAGGACCTGCATCGGCTCCTTGTATATTGTTATTGATAGCCACGCCCTGTCTCATTAGAATAATGCAACTTTGAGACTGAAAGTACATTTCCTGTCTGCAAGAGTAACAGATTAACAAAAAGAAAGACACAACTACAGAAATTAATTTGAAAATGTTTATTGAAATATATAAGAGACAAAATAGTAACAAATAGACAGATTGGTATTTGTTTGTACAAGAATGGTATATTTGTGCGAAAATAATATTTGTTTGTACGAGAATGGTATATTTGTACGAGAATGATATATTTGTACGAGATTAATATTTGTTTGTACGAGAATGATATATTTGTGCGAAAATAATATTTGTTTGTACGAGAATGGTATATTTGTACGAGAATGGTATATTTGTACGAGATTAATATTTGTTTGTACGAGAATGGTATTTTTGTACGAGATTGATATTTGTTTATGTAAACAGAGATTGGTATTTGATCAGGTAAACAAAAGATGTGATCACATCAAAACAATGTAGAAGAGAAAAGAGTCCAATAGCATACATATATTAACCATTAAAGAATGAACAGACAACTGGTATTGTAATGCCTTTATTATAGTATATATTAATTACTTGCTAAGAATGACAGACAACTGGTATTGTAATGCCTTTATTATAGTATATATTAATTACTTACTAAGAATGACAGACAACTGGTATTGTAATGCCTTTATTGCATGTACTAATCACTTATTAAAGAATGAAAAACAACTGCTATTATAATGCATTTGTTAGTAACATGTTAGTAGGTTAGAAAGGAAATAACATGTATTAGAAAGAAGGGCAATCTTACCGTCGAAGGATGTCTTGATCAGAAGCACAGGATGCAGCAGAGGAGAAGAGTCCAGAACAAAGAGACGAGGCCTCTATATATAGACTCAGATAAGGGGAATTCCCAAAAAGATGACATCAAGTGGTCAGATAGTCTATAAAAGGCTGGACCATGAAGAGAACAGGGAGGGGCTGCTTCACACCTGAGGCTGCACCTCCAACACCAGAACCAGCTGATGGTGCCTCCATCGCTGATATTGCCTTGACTGAAGAGCTTTCCAATATTTATACTTTATTTAATTACTTGTATAGAATGTTAGTAGAATATATGTAATGTTAGTAGTATTAATGTAATAAATAAATGAACTTATAACTTTATAACTAAACTCGGCCTCATGTGGCATTAATTTAAGTCGTTGAGCCTGAACAGACCACAGAGAAGTCTTCTGTCTGATTGTAAGTATTTTTTAAAATGCTTATAATTTAGGTCAAATTTGACTTTCTTACCTAACCTGAGAACAATAAAAATAAGGTAAAGGTGCTTAGAGACGCATCATAAAACAACATCAACCCTACCTGGCTCTGTGCTGCTCCTCACCTCGCCAGGACCTGCTCGGCTCTTTGTATATCGACACCAACCCTTCCACTGGCTCCGTGCTGCTCCTCACCTGCGCCAGGACCTGCATCGGCTCCTTGTATATCAACACCTACAACTGGCTCCATGCTGCTCCTCACCTCAGACCTGCATCAGCTCCTTGTATATCGACACCTACACCTTCACTGGCTCCGTGCTGCTCTCCCCCCTGCGCCAGACCTGCATCGGCTCCTTGTATACGACACCTACACTGCTCGTTCTGCTCCTCACCTGCATCGTCTCCTTGTTATCGACACCAACACACTGGCTCTGCAATGCGCTCACTGACACCTGCGCCTCTGCATCGCTCCTTGTATATCGACTGGCCCGTTCCTCACCTGCGCAGGACCTGCAGCGGCTCCTTGTATATCAACCTACACTGGCTCCATGCCTCACCTGCGGCAGGCCTGCATGTATATCACACCTACACTGGCTCCGTGCTGCTCCTCACCTGCGCCAGGACCTGCATCGGCTCCTTGTATATCGACACCTACACGCTCACTCCTCACCTTGCATCGGCTCCTTGTTATCAACACCTCACTGGCTCCATGCTGCCCTCACCTGCGCCAGGACCTGCATCGCTCCTTTATGACTGCTCCGTGCTGCTCCTCACCTGCCCAGACCTGCATCGGCTCCTTGTATATCGACACCACCACCTTCACTGGCTCCTGCTGCTCCTCACCTGCGCCACCTGCATCGGCTCCTTGTATTGCTCCGTGCTGCTCCTCACCTGCGGCAGGACCTGCATCGGCTCCTTGTATATCGACACCTACACCTTCACTGGCTCCGTGCTGCTCCTCACCTGCGCCAGGACCTGCATCGGCTCCTTGTATATCGACATACACACCGCATATATCGACACCAACACCTTCACTGGCTCCGTGCTGCTCCTCACCTGCGCCAGGATCTGTAGCGGCTCTGTGTAAACCCACACCTTCACAGTCTTTGTTTACTGCCTCTAAGAATCAAAAAAGGAATACATGCCCACACTGTTCAGTGGTTATTCTAAAGAAGAACTTGAACATGCACATTCAAAGGAAACACACTGACCACTCAAAAGATATAACAATGCAATCACATCTGTCTAGTGTATGTATTGATGCATCAAATGGAGTGTCAGCTGTTCAGAGGAGTGGCCATGGTTTTTCTGTACCAGTGCATGTTCAAAAAAAGACTTGGGGCAAACATCATCAAGTTAGGTGTGAGTTACAAGAGTGTTGTCAATATCAGCAGCTTGCTTACAGGAGTGGACAGTCTTTTAGACTTTGTGAACACCTCCGTTCACTGGACTATTGTTCTGACACAGTGTTTGAAGAGTTCTTGGATCCTAGTGTTCTTGATGAAATGATTAAGCTTAAATTCTTTGGAGAAGCCAAGAAGGCAGTCTGTCTGAAGAGACAGAAAATAGCACAGACAGCACATGTCCTGTTTTCAGTCTTAGTCACATTAGGTGACTCGAAAAAGCAGATCACACTGTCTGTACATGAGCCCATCATCCATCACTTCAGTCGTCTTGGGAGAGTTATGGTCACTTACAATTCAACTGCCAGAACTCGGCACTGCCCATGTGTAAAACACCGGATGTCTTGCCCTCATAAAAACATTGCCAAATGGCACTTGTTTCAAACAAATAAGCAGTTATTTGGATCAGAGAAACCATCTGAAGCAATAGACTCCTCAGTTCCACAGCTCTCAGAAGACCTCACCCAGGCTGCCCTGTTTGACCTGCACCGCACCGTGAAGTATATTTAAGAAGTATATTTAAGAAAATTCCATCTACTCCTTTAAAAGAAGTAGCCCAACCAAAAACATCACCTGAGTTTCCATCAAGTTTGCTTCCTGTGGAAAGCAGCTGTATGATGTGTGATGGAAATACAGCACTTGAAATGCCAGTATTAACAACAAGAAATGCCAAAATTGTCACCATGACTGGTGTAATTAATTTTAAATAAATTAGAATATAATTATTTTAGAATTACAGACATGTTCTTGCTGTCTTAATGAATACAGCTGCAGTTCAATATTTCCTTTGTAGCAGTTTCAACTTACACTCGAAGATGCCCAGGTTGCCATATGATCTACAGATACCAAGAATGGCGTGATGGACTCCACAATTTTAACGACTACATTCTTCTGAGTCTTGAACTTTGTCTTCATCTTAGACACAGTTTACAGGTTTGTTAAATGACACATTCAAAAAATGAAAATCGTTTCAGTAAGCCAAGAACTCAAACACCCCTCCATTCCACTTTATCTGTTCCAGAGTCACGTTTCTGTCTCCAGGGTCATTGATACTTTGGAGAGCCTTCGTGGAGTGAAATACCCAAATCGAGACACTGTACTCCATGCTTACTGTCATTTTGTGATCTTAGCAGACCTTGATTATACATACTCTTGTGTAAACTGTGGTTACCACCCCCCTGTGGTAATCAGGGATTTGCATAAGAAAGGTGTTTTCAGCATGGCAGGTAAGAGTTAATGTTTATTTTTAAAAATCTGTATAAAGGCAATTCAGATAATTTTTAAACACGTCTAACATACACTTTCTCTATGTATTTTTTTTATTGTTTTAAAGCACAATACATTTTTATGGTTCAGTAAATACAGTGTGTTTTTGTAATAAGCACTCTTTTATTTTGAGTGTTTTGATTGTGTCAGTTACAAAAATGATAAGTTCTATCAGTCATCGGCAGTCACTGTCCAACTTGGTTATCAGTATTGGTAAAATTCAATATCAGTCGTCCTCTAGTTAGTAACACATTTTTGTGGTGTGACAAACTCAGAACATGTATTTAGTATTGATTTACACAAACTTTATTTTACATTTTTAAAACCCAATGGGAGTTTCTAATAAAATTTCAATACAGTTAGTGACCTCAAAGAACCACCATCAGAGTTCAAAGGGGAAGTAAACATTGAGGAATTCTGGCAATCAGTGGATCTGGAGATGGTTGCACGTGGCTTTGTTTCCAGTAAGTAATTGTGTTTAGGTACATAAAGTCCCTTTAAGACCAGTCATTTCACTCAGTGGCCATCTTTGAAATGCATTCCGGGCTTGCAATTACATCCCGTCTCTTTAAAAGGGAAGCATCAAATTCTCTAAAACTGTTCGCAAGCTTACAATTAAATTTTATATTTTAAATCATTAGTGAAACCTGAAAACAACTGTCTGAAATATTGTTTCTTTTGTTGAAATAGCATTATTATTTTTTTTCAGTGTGCATACCCAATCCTAAGTGGACATCTCAGAAGACTGTTTCTATAGCTTCCGTGACTTTACTGATTAGCGATTGGCTCTTTTATTTCAAAGACAGGTCTTCCTTTAATAGAGCTGCCATATAAAGCATTGCATTTTTGCCACATTCAAAAGTAGATGAGTGACATGTCTTGGGTATTCTATATGGTTTATCTGATATTGACATGATCACATTAATATTATATATTTGTAAATGTTTTCCCCTCCCCCCTCAGGCCGAAAAAACAAGGATGGGTAACACAGTACTCAATACAGAGTATGAGAAAGTTTTCTCTCCAAAAGTTACATCACCCGAAGCTCAGGTTCTCAGTGTGTCTGAGGATCGTCTTGTAGACGAGTTGATGAAACAGAAGGTTAAAACCTTGAACTGTTTAATTTTACATTTACATTTATTCATTTGGCAGACGCTTTTATCCAAAGCGACTTACAAGTGAGGAATACAACAAGTGAGTCATCATGAACAGGGAAACAGACACAAGAAGTGCTCACAATACAAGTTTCAGACATTGCTCAGAGTATAATATGCTACAATAGAGAGGGATTAAAGGAAATGGAAGGATAGGTAATGAAAGGATAGTTTGTGGGTTTTTTTAAGATGAGGGTAAGTGCTCACAAAAGAGATGAGTGTTGTTAAATCATTTCCATTTAAGCCATTATGATTAATTTGATCATGAACCATTTACATAATAGGTTGGTGTTATCAGAAAGTTGTGCAAGGCCTGTAATTGTCAGGACTGAAAACTCGAGATTCAATTGCAAGTGACAAAACTCCTTTATTAAGGAATGCACCAGAAAAAGTGAACAACGTGAGTGGTCGGAAGACTGTGGTACAGCTGGTTCTTTGGCGGCACAGGGACTACAATGAGCTGATCCCCAAACGCAATCCAGCGCTGATCACCAGACAGATAAACATCCACTCAGAACAGAGGCTGGAACACCAGACGAGATAAACATCCACTCTGAACAGCGGCGGAACTCCAGACGAGATAACATCCACTCAGAACAGCGGCAGGAACCCAGGAACGAAAGGCAGAACTGAAAGGAACACAGTGTGAGCACACAGAACAATCCGACAATGAACGAACAAACACAGAGACATTAAATAGCAGTGCTGACAAGCAACAGCTGCCGCTGATCACCAATCAGCGCTCGTGAGTTGCCCAGCAACCACACGTGACAGTCAAGACACACACAACCACACACACACACACAATAACAACAGAACGGAATCCACAGACCTGCGAACCGTGACAGTACCCCTCTCCCTAGGAACGCCTCCTGGCGTTCCCGTGGACCGTTACCTGTCAATTGAATTCATCGATAAGAGAGTGATCCAATATGTCTCTCGCAGGCACCCAACTTCTCTCCTCCGGACCGTAACCTTCCCAGTCCACCAAGTATTGAAATCCGCGTCCCCTCCGCCTTGAGTCCAGAATACGTTTAACCGAATAGACAGGTTCCCCATCTACGAGACGTGGCGGGGGGGGAACCGGGGCAGGCGGATTAAATGGTGAACGAAAAACAGGCTTAATTTTGGACACATGAAATACCGGATGAATTCTCCTGTACGCCGGAGGAAGTTTGAGGCGAACTGCCACTGGACTAAGGATCTTAGTGACAGAAAACGGGCCAATGAATTTAGGAGCAAGCTTATTACAAACGGTGCGAAGAGGAATGTTCTGGGTAGAAAGCCACACCTTTTGACCAACGACGTATTCGGGAGGCTTTGACCGGTGGCGATCGGCCTGAGCCTTAGTGCGCTCCCGCACCTGGAGGAGAGCCGTTCTAGCCTTCCTCCAAGTGCGAGAACACCTCTGGACAAAAGCGTGAGCGGAGGGGACCGCGACTTCGGATTCCAAACTCGGAAAAACAGGTGGCTGGTATCCTAAACTACCTTCAAACGGAGTTAGGCCAGTGGACAATACAGGTAACGAGTTATGTGCGTACTCAACCCAGGAGAGCTGTTGGCTCCAGGAGGAAGGATTCTGAGAAACCAAACATCGCAACACTCGTTCCAAATCTTGGTTGGCCCTCTCAGTTTGACCGTTGTTCTGAGGATGGTAACCCGAGGAAAGACTAACATTCGCCCCCAGTAAACGACAAAACTCCCTCCAAAATTTGGACACGAATTGGGGACCCCTGTCAGAAACCACGTCCTTCGGGAGGCCATGAATGCGAAAGACATGATCAATGACAGCAACCGCTGTCTCCCTGGCAGAAGGTAATTTGGGCAGGGGAATAAAATGAGCCGCCTTCGAGAACCGGTCCACCACGGTTAAAACCACCGTGTTGCCCTGGGAGGGAGGGAGGGAGGGCAGTAACGAAATCTAACGCAATATGGGACCAGGGTCTCGAAGGAACTGACAACGGCTGTAGGAACCCTGCTGGAGGTCGATTGGAAGTCTTACCAACAGCGCAAACTGAACAGGCCAAAACAAAACCACGAATATCTCGAGCCATCGAAGGCCACCAGAATCGTTGCTTAACCAAATAAGCGGTACGATTGACCCCTGGATGACAAGCGACCCTGGAACAATGACCCCAACGGATAACATCGGACCGCAAGTTCTCAGGAACAAATAAACGACTCGGTGGACAACCGGACGGAGGCGTTACCCCTTGTAAGGCACTGCGGACCTTCGATTCGATCTCCCAAATGACCGCAGAGATGACCAGTCTCTCCGGTACGATGGAATCGGGAGACGACGGACGCTCGGAACGATCAAAAATACAAGACAAGGCATCGGGCTTGGTGTTTTTGGAGCCCGGGCGGTACGAGATGGAAAAATCAAAACGACCGAAAAAAAGAGCCCACCGAGCCTGCCTAGAGTTCAAGCGTTTAGCGGGTCTAATGTACTCTAGGTTCTTGTGATTGGTCCAGACGATAAAAGGTACCCCCGACCCCTCTAACCAATGACGCCACTGTTCCAAGGCCAACTTAACTGCCAACAGCTCTCTGTTACCAATATCGTAGTTGCGTTCGGTGGGAGTCAAACGATGGGAAAAATAAGCGCAAGGGTGCATCTTACCGTCCGCAGAAGAACGCTGGGAGAGAACCGCTCCAGCCCCAACCTCTGACGCGTCGACCTCCACCACAAACTGACGAGAGGAATCAGGGGTCACCAAAATGGGAGCCGAAACAAAGCGGCTTTTTAGGTTGGAAAATGCAGCCTCGGCTGCACTAGACCACCTGAACGTCAGCTTGGTGGAGGTCAAGGCAGTCAAAGGAGCGGCCAGCTGGCTGTAATTGCGAATAAAACGCCGGTAAAAATTGGCAAAACCCAGAAACCTCTGTAGGGCCTTACGGGAGTCTGGAGTTGGCCAATCCACCACAGCCTGAATCTTGTCGGGATCCATACGCACTCCCTCGGACGACACGATGAACCCCAAGAACGGAACTGACTGTGCATGAAAAACGCATTTCTCCGCCTTGACAAAAAGCCCATTCTCTAGCAGCCTCTGAAGCACTCGTCTGACATGCTGAATGTGTTCCTGGAGAGACGAAGAAAAAATCAATATGTCATCCAGGTAAACATAAATGAACTGATCAACCATGTCTCTCAGCACGTCATTGATGAGTGCTTGGAAGACCGCGGGAGCGTTGGAAAGCCCAAAAGGCATAACCAAGTATTCAAAGTGCCCCCTGGGGGTATTAAAAGCGGTCTTCCATTCATCCCCCTCCCTGATGCGAACCAAATGATAGGCGTTGCGGAGGTCCAACTTAGTAAAAAAGGAAGCTCCCTGCAACCGCTCGAAAGCTGAAGACATCAGCGGCAAAGGATACGTATTCTTTGCCGTGATGTTATTCAGCCCCCGATAGTCAATGCAAGGCCGCAGGGAACCATCCTTCTTACCCACGAAGAAAAACCCCGCGCCCGCCGGAGATGAGGAAGGGCGGATGATCTTGGCTGCTAAAGAATTAGAAATATATTTCTCCAGGGCCTCCCTCTCCGGAACGGAAAGCGAGTATAACCTGCCCTTAGGCGGAGACGTACCTGGCAATAAGTCTATGGCACAGTCATAGGGACGATGCGGAGGAAGAGAGGCAGCTCGAGACTTACTGAACACTTCCTTCAGGTTCAGGTACTCCTTGGGCACGTTAGACAGGTCCATGGATTCCTCCTGCAACACAGAACACAACACAGACGAACAGGCAGACACCAAACAACACGCATGACAAAAACTGCTCCACGCACGAACAGTGTTCAGTTGCCAGTCAATGTGAGGGTTGTGACGTGACAGCCAGGGATGACCCAACACCACAGGAGCCAGAGGGGAACTGATTAAAAACAGTCTAATCTCCTCCGTATGATTACCCGAAGTGATGAGTCTTATGGAAACGGTGCTCTGGATGAGTGAGGGCATAACCTGTCCACTGAGTGCTTGCACGGTGATAGGCTGAGGTAACGGAACCACCGGAATACCCAGCTGAGCCGCCAGCGAAGCGTCAATAAAACTGCCCTCCCTCCCGAGTCCACCAAGGCCTGGCAGTTATGGAAGGCATTGGCCCATTGTAGTCTGACCGGGAGGAGAGTCGCTGAAGAGGATTTCTCAAATGAAACTCCACCCATCAATAGCCTCAAGTCTACTGACGGGCTCTGGCTTTTACCGGACAGTTGGAAACGACATGTCCACTTGCTCCACAGTAGAGGCACAATCCATTAGTCCGTCGACGCTCTCTCTCCTCCCTGGTCAGCCGGGTTCTGCCCACCTGCATGGGTTCGTGATCTAAAACGGGGCTGACCGTGTCGCCGGCGAACTCCCGCTCCGGGAAGGAACATGAACGCCTTTGTTGATCACGACGTTGCAGACGGCTATCCACTCTAATGGCTAATTCGATCAGTCCATCCAGAGTTGTGGGTAAATCCAACCCGACGATCTCCCGTTGGACACGGTCAGCCAACCCATGCAGGAAGTGGTCCCACTGTGCCTCCTCGTTCCATCCTGTCACTGCCGCTAGGGTGCGAAAATCAATGGAATAGTCAGTAACTGAACGATCACCTTGTTGCAACTCCGTCAGTTTACGAGCCGCTTCACGTCCCGAAACGGATCGATCAAACACCCTTTTTAACTCCTCTGTGAAAGACTGGAAGGAGGCGCAGCATGATGATTGACTCTCCCACACCGCTGTTCCCCAGAGCGCAGCGCGTCCCGACAGCAACGTGATCATTAACGCCACCTTGGACTGCTCCGTAGGAAACGACGTGGGTTGAAGAGTGAAAAACAACGAGCACTTCATCACAAAAGCTCGACATAAATGTGGCTCACCAGCATATTGAGCAGGAGGTGGAAGACGGGGCTCTGCGCGATGATCCGGCTGTGCTGCGGAGGGGGGAACAGACGGCGGGGTGGGCACAGTGGGCGCTCCGCTGATGTTCGATCTAAGTTGCTGGAGCTGGGCAGTAACCTCCGACACCTGTGCCACCAAAGCTTGTACCGCACGACCCGTAGCCAAGATCTGTTCATCCTGTTGATCCAAACGAGTATTGTTACTAACAATGAAGTTTCTCCACTCACCACTTGCTGAATCCATCGTGGTCGGATTGTTATGTCAGGACTGAAAACTCGAGATTCAATTGCAAGTGACAAAACTCCTTTATTAAGGAATGCACCAGAAAAAGTGAACAACGTGAGTGGTCGGAAGACTGTGGTACAGCTGGTTCTTTGGCGGCACAGGGACTACAATGAGCTGATCCCCAAACGCAATCCAGCGCTGATCACCAGACAGATAAACATCCACTCACAACAGAGGCTGGAACACCAGACGAGATAAACATCCACTCTGAACAGCGGCGGAACTCCAGACGAGATAACATCCACTCAGAACAGCGGCAGGAACCCAGGAACGAAAGGCAGAACTGAAAGGAACACAGTGTGAGCACACAGAACAATCCGACAATGAACGAACAAACACAGAGACATTAAATAGCAGTGCTGACAAGCAACAGCTGCCGCTGATCACCAATCAGCGCTCGTGAGTTGCCCAGCAACCACACGTGACAGTCAAGACACACACAACCCACACACACACACACACACACACACACAATAACAACAGAACGGAATCCACAGACCTGCGAACCGTGACAGTAATGTGGACTCCAAGGGATCTCGCATTGACCTGATATTAAGATTAAGGGCAGAGATGCAAAACAGGCATTCATTCAACAAAATTTTCCAGAAGATCTGGGGGGCTTCAGGTGAGAGACTGGTTTGATATGTATTTGAAATTATTTTCACTTGTTCCCTTCATTTTTATTGTCTTTTTCAGGTGGGTGGTCTGTTGTCCTGTGTCCACATGGTGTGGTCTACAGCTTGAAGTTTAATTTGAGGGCAGAGAGTCCAAGGGATTTTATGGAGTTGCTTTTGTCATGGCAACACTTGCCCAATGTCACAATATATGACTTTGCTCGAGGCTTGGCAACACATGCCAATTTCCGTGTACCTTCATCTCTTCCGTTTCAACCGTACGAAGGAAGACTGGCAGACTCAACACCCGAGAATATCAACAAAGCAAAGTAAGGAAAGCTTAAAGTATCTCTTCCTTGGTTGATCGAGAAGACTGATACTCTGATCTCTCAGAGGGCCATCCAATCACGGGATCATCGGAACACTATGTTTTGTACGACAAATTACACGAATCCAACACAAAAGATCCAAAGGATGCAGAGGTGGGTAGTAACGAAGTACATTTACTTCGTTACATGTACTTGAGTAGTTTTTTGGAAAATTTGTACTTTTTAGAGTAGATTAAAATGTGGGTACTTTTACTTTAACTTGAGTACATTTGTAATTAAAAATCTGTACTTTTACTTCGCTACAATGGGCAACGTCCCTCTTGTTACTTTATTTTAATTCAATACTGTAAATGTTAAGAAATGCGTAGTTTATTCCAAGCGCGCTGTCTCTTTTTTTCATGAATGATGCCCCACTCACAAATGAATCACTCTTTTGAGTCAATTCTGTTCAAAGACTTGATCAAAGAAATTGGTAAAGCTGTCTAAATTGATTCGCGAATTAGTTTGAATGATTTGTTCAGTTCCTGCACGCGCTGAATCGTTTGAAGCGGTTTCTCACTCGGAGCGGATGAAGTATTGGACCTACAGTCAATTAAAAGCAAATCTGCAAATACATTCAATTGTTTGACAGCGATGAAGACCTTTATTAGTTGAGCTGCGTATGCTGTCTGTGTGAACAATTCCACAGGTAGGCCTATGGATTTCAGTTGATTTCAATTCATGATACAGCCAATAGCTGACATTTTACAACCAAATAGATTATTACGTCACTATAACAAAAGTATGTAGTATTTCTTTACCGTTTTTATGGACATATATCTTATTTTTTACATTCATTTATACATATACTATTGCGCAATTTATTCATATACTATTGCGCAATGGCGGCGCCAGCGACCTGTTCGTCTTGAAAATGAACGCCTTCGTGTTGACACAGTTAACCAGTTTACACGCGCCTGCTGAAATATATACATTTGATTACATTTTGGAGAACAGACCGAAGAAGATCCGTCAGTGTGTATTTAATCATTGTTTGTGTCATGTTCAGATATGAGCGCGAGCACATGTAAAGAGTTTTCTCTACTTTCAAATGTAACTTTAGCTGTATACGTTATTAATATAGTAACAGTTACAGATGCCAGAAATAATGCCTGTCTCTTCTGTGTTTGTTGCAAAGATATCTAATTATGATAATAATTTAAATATCTATTTAAATAATACATGCTATTGTGTGTGTGTGTGGTATATATATATATATATAATATATATATATATATATATATATATATATTAAAAGTAACTAGTAACGAGCTACTTGAGTAGATTTTTATTGGATACTTTTTCACTCTTACTCCAGTAACTATGATTATTACTTTCACTTTTACTTTGAGTAAATATTTCTATAAGTACTTGTACTTTTACTTGAGTACAGTTTTTGGATACTCTACCCACCTCTGAAAGGATGTTCTCAGAAAAATCAGTCTGGTGATCAGTCTGGTCAGAACTACAGGGTTGGCTGAACAGTCAAATTGCAGAGCAATTTTTTGCGGACTTGAGAAAAAACAACTACTTTATCAATAATATGAAATATGCAGAAGAGTGTGGACCCCAATGCGCAGAAGTCACAAATTGCAAAAACATTACTGCCTGCAGAGCATCGTGGTCTTTAACATTCTGGGGTCGGCGGTCACGCCGGCGTGATCACAGTGTTTTTTTTCTTATCAGTGTGAAAGAGACTCAAAATACTCTGTCAATGTTGCACATACAATTAAGAGTTATACACCATTTTAATCTGTGGAATATCTTCTTTTATTTGTGCACACTCAGAGTAAAAAGAAAATGCTATGCTTTTTGTAAAATAAAGAAAATAAACATGATGCGTGATCTCTCGTCTCCCTCTGAACGAAGTCCAATCTGATAGTTCTCAGAAAATGAACTGTAACTTCGTTAATACTAATCACAAAAAAATCATACTTATGTCTAACAAAACGTTGAAATGTCAGGTTTTAAATCGTGTAAGTCAAATCGAAAACAAACATTCTGTGTTTATGTAATCTGTATGAAAAGAGGGCCATGTCAGAAGTCCGTGATTCAGCTCATTACCCACTAATGCAGCCACGCCCATGGAGCCAGCGCTATTCAGAGGCTAATTCAGAGGCAACACATGCATACATCGTCTCAATCGTGTATTTATTATCTTGAAAAGTGTTTATCTGGGTGTAAAAGCCATGGTTAGCGACCTCTGGAAGACATGCAGTTAGTTCCCGTTTTCTTTTCTTCTATAGATGAATTTTAGATGAGTTTTTGTTTCTTTAGCGCCCTCCGGCTGCAGTATGAATTGAAAACACCATTCATGGAATAGCCTCTTCTTCTTCAGATGAATTTGTGGACTAAAAATGCACAGAGAGCGCCCTCCGACTGCAAGTATGAATCGAAAACACCAGCGCTCATAGAGATAACAATGAATATTAAATAAAAATAACTCCTCTGTATAGAAAATTGACATAAACATATAAGAATCCAATATTTCTCCAAATGTGCATGCTTTTAAACTAAAAGCCTATATTCAGACTCTTTGCATCACAGAAATACATTATATTTTAAAGTATAATATAAAACCATTATTTTATGTTTCATATACCATGATGAGCTTGAGACATCACAGAAGCTTTTTTTCACAGCCTACCTGACTGAAATGCCTCATTAATATGCAAGTCATTTCAGGTCATTACTATGCTATTCTTTTGTCTTCTCAGGTGAGAATGACCCATTATTCATGATGATTCACGCCTCCACGCATACTGTGTTTCTTGGCAAAAAGTGTCTTACAAAAACTAAATCAATATATTGTTATAAATGAAAGAGTAGTTAGCATAATTTTTACATAATTTTTAAGCAAAAACTCTACTCTACAACCTCCAATACCATAAAGTATTGTAAACACAGATTTAATATACTTTTATTGGCCTTATTTCAGTGACTAAGTTTTGTTTTTTCAATAACCATGCATACGTTATTTCTTCAAAACACAAACATGTACATACATGTCCTCACATATTATTGTAGCCTAGTTTTGCTGAATACAGTGTAATGAGACTTTTGTCATTAATATGTTTATGAACAACTGAAAAAAGCACAAATGTCAGGGCATGTCAAAACTTCTCCAGGGCCCCAAAAATCCTCAGACCCCTGAGGGTTAACATACCATTCAGCACAGAAAGAACTGGTTAGTTTAAGATCAACAATACAACACAATACATTACATCTTCACATGTTGTGTTAACCCTCTACCGCACGCATTATGATAATCTATAAAAAAAATATTGACTCTTTTTCTTCTTAGAATGGCTTAACTTAAAGTGCTGTAAAAAAAAAAAAAATTGGAAAAAAATATTATTTTAAGGTGCTTTAACGTACAATAGTGGAAGTAAATTAGAATAAGTGTAAGTGTATATAGTTCATATTTTTCCTCAGAAATGTTGTTTGTATTGAATCAATTGGTGCTATTATAAGCTTTAGCAGTAAATATAAACAAGGCCTTATACTTATTTTCCAAAATCTTGTGCTTTTATTTATCTATCCTCCTTTTGCTGAATAATGCTTTATATTCTTTGAATTTCATTAAGTTTTTCGTGAATATTATTAAATTGCAAATATAGAGAGTTAATAACAAATCTATACCGTTCATCATGTATCATAAAACACTGACATAAAACCAAAACATTGCAGTTCATGAAATTAAACATAACGCAATCTTATGAGAGGAAGGTCATGAACATAAATCCCCCATAATCCTTGAAACTTCAACTTTTTTCTGTACGAAACTTTAAAAGCATTTTTTTCAGAGTGAGACACAGGTACACATTAGAGTTGTGACGTTCGCGAACGAACCGATTTGAACGCTCATAAACATGAACGATGGGAGCCGAGTCGCGGTGGGGGAGCCGGTCTTTCTGTTTTTTTTTTCCTATGCGTGTTTCACACAGATGCACCCAAAGAGCTCCTCCGCGAGACAGAACAGTTATAGGGGGAGGGGCGCACCCAGCACAGGCCAACCCTTATAGCGTGATGATATTAGTTATTAGTTGTGCACGCATCCTTCACGTGAGTACTCCAGTGGAAAAAAACCTGCGTTCCTCTGTCATTGGTAGGATGTTCTTGTGTGGTAACAATGTTCTTGTGTGGAAGGTTTGTAGTAAAAGCTGTTTTGCACAGAAATTCATTGCAGCCGGCTTTGTTTTTGATGTTTTTGTGAGTAGGTATTGTATGAATACATAAGTCAACGTAGCTTACACACACACACACACACTTTGTACTAAAGGTAAATCCAAAATAGTGATGTCACTGTCTAAGCAGAGGGATTTGTGCAACCCTATGGAATATTCCACACATGACAAATGAGGTAATAATCATATTCAGATAATTCAACTCAGAATTTGGTGTGTGTGATATCCGAGTTTTATTTGACTACAAATCTCACCCTCATCATTCCTCCCAGTGATTATTCCAGGATAAACTGAGATGCCCCAAGCTGGCTTCTTAAACTGACTAAATATTTAAAAAGAGCCAAAAGGCCATTCTTTGAACGGCTCTTGAAAGGAACGGATCGCGAAGATCGGATCCCCTCAAGAGCCATAAATCCCATCACTAGACACATCACATTTTGTGCTCTTCACCCTAACAATACACTTACAGCCACTTGCACCTGCCTTTTGAGACCAATGGTAGGACAGGGTAGGTCTGGGCCAGTAGTACTGGCTGTGGTGGCAGGTCTCTGATGTTGATTTAATCCAATACAAATGTCATGGCAGTCCTTAACATACGACTAATCACATTATCACTAGCATTAATGTTTTATTAATAATTTAAAAAATTTATTGTTACAGCTTAACAGACTGCAGCTGGCCTTTGCAAGCTATCTAACCTATATAATAATGTCATTCCATTATCGCGCAGTGTTGCCATATGGCAACACAGACATTTATCGATTTACCAAAACTAATTTCATAACTTTTTGAGTGGTGAATGTCATCATAACTTACCTGAGATGATGTTAACAATTTTTTTGTGAATGTGACATGGGGGTCCTTGTTTGTTACTGACATTTTAGTTTGCTTTCAGCAACTACCGACAGAGTCGGCAGCTGTCAGAAAATCGCGCACAGAAAAAATTGCATGTCATGTGACTTAACCAAAGCACATCATTGGCTAAACTAAGTCGCTCTTACCACCAACAAAAAACAAGATGTTCTCTTAAAGAGACGGTGGCAAGGAAATGAACACAAAGAGTAGTTGCCATATGGCAACACTATGCGGTAGAGCAGTGGTCTCAAACTGCCGGCCTGCGGGCCATTACGGCCGCCCTCCCCTTACCCGGCCCGCAACTGATCTCAAAAATAAACAAATATCCGGCCCGCTAAATATTATTATTATTCTCTAGTTGCTACCTGTCTGATATGCAAAGAAAAAGTCGCCGTTCTAAGGGTCATTCACATATCGCGTCACATAAGCGCATTCTTCTTTCCAATGCGCTTTCGCTCCAGTGGCGTCTGTTATGCAACCATGAGCCGCGCTCTCAACCGCGTCGCTTCTATTATGAGCGCTCTTGCCCAAATTACAGTAAAAGCACTCGACTTTGAGTCACGAGCGTAGATTTAAAACCACCGAAACGCGTCTGATGAAACCATTAAACGTTACCGATGCTCAAACGGCATCTTGGACAAATGCGCTGCCAGGTGTCTGTCAAAAACAGAAGAGTGTACAAATGTATTCAGGGATTGTATTTGTTCAGTACAGTGTTGGTCAGTGCAAAATTTTATGTTATTTAAGCTAACATAAAGTAAGGGAAAATACTTCACTAAATATTAAAAATTAATATGTATGTAACAATGAGAGATTTTTATTTTTGGCAAAATAAAGTTGATATATATATAGCTCCAGTTTTTGTTTATTTTCTGACCCCTCCACGCCACAAGTGTTGATGGTTTGTCCTAATTACTGTATTTTTTTTTATTCCATGCACCTGTTGGATGTGAGAAGTTGCACCAGACTATTGCATTAATAGTATATTAGTAGTATTATATTTTTAATAGTATTATAATTATTACACTGTAACAATGAGAGAGACCTGCTGTTTACATTTAGTATGGTAAATAAATATTTATAGTATAGGTATAAAGATATTTTAGTAGGCAAATTTGATGTAATGAGAAATAATGCAAAGGAAGTAAATTTCTAAAATGTTGCACTTTCTTGCGCTTGAATGTAAATATGGCCCTCCTATGAGGTGTCAATCACAGAAACGGCCCCCCGCCAATTTGAGTTTGAGACCCCTGCGGTAGAGGGTTAACCTTGCATTTGCAAATATTGCTTTTTTATTTTTTTTTTTAGCTCAGCTACATACTGGACATAGAGAAGCCTGCAAAGGAGCTGATCATTCGAACAGCAAGGCGTGTCTGACCCCGTGCAGATTTTTGGACCTTAGGATTAACCGAGACATTGAGTCTACTGTAAGATAAGATATTGGTTGTTTTACATTTGATAAAATTTTCTATGTGTATTGTTACAAGTGAAGAGTTCAGATGCATAATTCTCTTAAAGTCATCTGAAATTTAGCTCTAAAATTTGCGTTTTTAATCAAGCTCATATGTCTCTGTTCAGTTAATTCACTTTAATGGCAATGAGCAGGGATGGGCAGTATTTCAGATACATGTATTTAAAATACGTATTTGAAATACAAAATACTATTTTGTATTTTAAAGCCTTTGGAAAAAATCAAATGTAATTTGTATTTAAATACATTTAAGATGAGTATTTTTGTATTTTCAAAATACTCAAAATACTTTGAGACAGTCAACCTCTTTATCAGGGTGTTGTTTTCATGCATCAACTAGTTCAAACCAGACACGCCCCTCTCCCCCAACTCCAACATTCATGCACGTGAGCCGCAGCTGTACAACCCAGCCTTTGATCGGCAACTTTTCTGGAATAAGGTGAGGATGTGCTACTTGTTGATTCAAGGTGCTACAGAGGATCTTTTCGTCGACTGAGAAACCAAAGACTGTTAGTGAGTTTTTGAAATGAGCGCATGCGTAAGAACAGCCCCCCTCCATCACAGCTCATTTCGAGGGAACGCCTCCCAAAACTCGTGCACAAGTATGTTTGTTTACCACCGGCATTCGCTGTGTCGCATTAGAGGATTCATTATGTCAAAACATCCACTTTAGCACCTTTAAAGTAGCTTGTCAAATGTGTTTGAAGCATTAACGTTACTGCATGTTAGGGATGGGTGATATCATATGACAATATCGTAGATTCGTAGCGATGATATAAATTGTGAATCGATGGAACTTTTTCTAAATCGTTTACATAGATAGGACTTTCCGCTTTCTCTTTAGCTTTGTGCAGTTGAGGCCTTGTTCATACTTTCGCAATTCGCATGGCTCTACGCCATGAACCTGCTGTCTGCGCGTGCTCCTCATTAAACCTACGAGGCTTTTATGCTTGACATGCTCTCCGTTGTATAATTCTGTGAAACGACAGAGGGCGACTCTGAGTAATTGTTCTCCAAACCACCAAAAAGCAGCGATGAGAGGAAGTAGTTTGCCGAATAATTTGTCAAACACCTCTTATACTTTGTCAAACACTCTCATGAGAAGTTGGGAATAAATGGATTTCTTCACATGTAAACTGATTAGGTTGTGGGTCATTTTGACGACACGTGAAAAAGTTTTTTGTACACTTCTTAAAGGGGTGGTTACGTGTTTTTTTTCTAGGCTTGATTGTGTTTTGGGGGCACAGTTTAACATGTCTTAACGCTTCGTTTTTTTTAAAAAACGCTGTATTTTTCATATATTTTACCTTTATTCTACACCTCTGTTTCCACTGTCATATGAACGGCTCGTTTGACTTCCTGCTTCTATGAAGCCACTCCCTCCGACAGACGCAATGTGCTCAGATTGGTCAGCAGGTGGTAACTTGGCCCAGTGTATTGTGATTCGCTGAGCGTCCGGAAACGCCACGCCCCTTAGCATCCGTTGTACGCGCTTAGGTGGAAATGTAAATAATGGCGCCTATATTGCTGTATCAAATTGAGCCGAATCAGACCCAGATGAAGAGGGTCAGGCATAACCTCTCCAGTCGCGGCTTTTAAAGGACGTTTATGAATGGTATTTCATTTAGTATTTGTGTCAAAGTGTTTAGATATGCTGTCACTGCTGTTTGTTAGCTTTCAATATAGTTTTATCCTGATTAAAGCTTTACTGTAGCTGAATACATGACTGAGTAGTCGCATTTTTGTAAAGGTAGCGTTTAATTTATAGCATGAACAACTGTTTGTCTATGAACATAAGTTTTGTTGGTGTTGTTGCACTAGAACTTAGCTAACTGTCTAGCAAAACGTTGCTATTTGTATATGTCCTTGATGCAGTAAACAGAACTATAACATTACATTTAAAAGACATGTAGTTTCAAACAATAAAACGTACTTACAGTTTTAAGCCAAAAACAGCAGCTTCTGCTTTTAAAGTGGGACTGCTTCATCTTTCAGTAATAGTCTTGTGTAAATCCAGCATTAAACTCGTGTAGATTCTGGAAGCTGTCTTCAGCGCTGCATCCAGTGTAGAAATCCAAGATTATAATGGGTTCTATATCTTTTGAAGCGTCGCGTCACACAGCTCGCGTTCGGTGTAAACAACTCTTCCGCTTTCATTATGCTGCGCCACATGGCCTCGCCCACTTTGTTGCGTGTTCCCAGGGGCGTGTTTGTTGTATAGCAAGGGTTTAGGATGTCACCACCCGGGAAGAAGCTTGTTGTTGTCCAAACCCAGCCGTTTTTGTAGGCAATAAACTGCCATAACTTTAAAAGACAATATCTCCGTTTGCATTGAACTTTCAGCGCTGTAACTTTGCAGATACTGTTTATGCTCCAGCAGCAACATTACACACTAACTAAGTTAAAAAAGTGAAATCGCATGCAACCACCCCTTTAAACCCTAACCAAATAATCAAGTTAAACCCAGTAAACTTGAAATTGTGACTTGTGACATTAGAACAAAACATATTAATATGATATATGATTAATATGATGATGTATAACACTAAATTGAACAATATGTGTTATATATGTTTTGAATTCTTAATTATTTATTTCAATTAACGATTGTATTAAACACCGACCCTATTTTATCTTATTTCTGCTCGCAGGCTCATTTTGTAAATGTAATCATTTTAAATTTTACAAACTGGTGCTTTGAAACTGACTGGACACATTTCCAAATTGTGATTGTTTACCCATCTATGCAAATGTTGTTTTTAGAGACGAAAAATTAGGTTATTCATTGTCTGTCTCCATCAGTTAGTGTAGTGATTGTGTGCATTTGTGATGACAATGAGAAATATACATACACTTTAGTTTTATTGTTCACCAAAAAAAGTGCCAATGATTTCTAGTAATTTTTTTTTTTTTTAGATAAACTTTATATTTTCTAATTAGTATATGTGGCCGTGAAAATGTGTTGACTATAAAAAACTCAAAAACAGCCGGACATCTAAAAAAGGATTCTTTATTTTTGACCGCATATGAGAATATGCGGCGTTAATGTCTTAGGTTTCGTTTGAGGAGAGGTTTATAGACAAATTTGTACAGTGGAGAGCACCAAAAATAAACAAAAGAAAATTCGTTCAAACAGAGTTCACTACGTATAGTGTGAATCACAGATGTACAAAGAAATAAACGAAATATCTCTCTCTCGGTTGTACTTAATTCTAATCAATTTGACAAATTCCCTTTAAACTTACAAAGTTGTAAAATGCTAAAAAAAAAAGAAAAAAATAATAAAAGTACAAAACTCTAAGAACAACACTAATTGTATAATACCCCCAAATAAACAACGGTATGGCTCGAGTTTCCTAGATAAAGAACAAAATAGAAATATTAGTAAAGATACATTCTCATAAGCACACACACACTGTAGGACCAAAACTGAATGCATTTAAAATTCTTCACATTAGCATTAAGATATATTCATCTCTAAATACAATTATTATAAGTTGAATGAATTCAATATCAAAAACAGTTACAGCTCTTAAACAATTTACTTGAGTGAACATAACATATCAATAAAGAATTAAATAATACCACTCACTCTATGAACGCGCTGAAAGAAATCTCACACAGCTGACAACTCACGTGCACTCACGTCCCTTCATTATCCCCTCTGATTCCATTTACCTAAAGAGAAAGAATTACGATTTACTTTTTCCTCGATATGACACATAAACTACAAAAAACACTCAAACAAAATGTAATGATCCCACTGAACGAACAATCACGCTCCATCTCTCTGTTACTCGGGAGACTAACATAATCCGTGCGATCAACACCTTCCACAGATGCACAGTAAACGATCAAACACCAACGTTTGGATTTCCTCCTCTTCCAGAAAAAATGGTGTTATTTTCCACCGCCCACTTCAGCTCTCATGTGCTCCGCGATTCTCACGACCATCAAAGACCAACGTCACACACGCCATTCAACACTAACGGAAATCGACGCGATCGTTTGCTTACCTTATGCTGAACGATGCGGTTTCAGTTGGGCTAAAGTTTTACCCAGTTAACACTTTTCGTTTTTTAAAATCTCAAATCTTAATACTAATAGATAAAGAGCATGCTTATGTAATATCCACACATCATTCAGTTAACATTGTTTTAATATTTACACTACAGTTACATTAGCCTGCCATGTTTAGAGCATACATCGTCCTATACAAACCGTCAATATGACTAATAGAGACGGCATTTACATTCAATACACAGAGGATTACATGAAAATTACAGCTTAACAGTCCAAGTGAAAAATTAAAAACAATATTTACTCATGCACAACTGTCATGTTCTGTTGTACATGTTATTTTTATTGGAGCCCAAAGGAAATGTAGGCAGAACATCAGAGATGACAGTCGCAGTCATAATTCACTATCAGTTTCTTCTAACGGTGACTGAGACTGTGACTCTCTCCTTTTGTTCCCAAAATAAGACATACTGGTTGAGTAGATGGTTTATAAAGAAATCTTACCCTTGAAAACGGAGGACAAAGAATATAGCAGATGAAGGTTTTCCTTTGTAATAAAAATGTAAGTTCTCGCTCTGTATTGCCAGGAAATGAATCCTTGGGTGAAACGTGACAAAGATGTAACCCACAATTTCAATAGCATATGTAACCCGTGCGGCTCGCTTATGCCCAGCGTGATGTGCGGCCAGTGACACCGGGTATTAAAACTTGGTCTGCGTTGTGTTACGTTGTGGATGCAGAGACAGACACGGGACAGCAGGCCAGCCGATTCACTGGATCTTTTTACTGAATAATAGAGACAAAATCGCAGCCTCAGAATGAGTGGCCTATAACACTCTCTTCCACGAATCACAGTTCAAAAGGGGAAAGAAAAACATGAACATAAAAATATATACAGAAAACATACCTGTATCAATAGAGACAAAATAAGCAGCCTCAGAATGAGTGGCCCTTATAACACTCTATAAACCAAATGATGCACCTCCATTCCCATGTGCGGTCTCACATAAAAACAGAAATATACCTCAAAGAATGTAAAATGAAGAAAAATCCCAAGGGATAGATAGAATAGTACTTTACACATAGTTTGGGTGGAAAATAGCGATATAAAAGATATCTAAAATAAGGATTAAATAAAATTAACAGGATGACAAAAGAAACCTACCTCTTCACTGAATCACAGTTCAAAAGGGAAGAGGAGGAGACAGGACAGGAAAATTAGGTCATACTGTGACCAGCAACACTTAAGGAAAGCGCACCTTTAAATCAGGTATCATAAAACGTATAAAAGAACAATTTTGTGTGAATTATAACAATATTTATATATTTTGTATACCTGTTACATAGACAAAAACTATTTTAATTACTTTATATTATAAATGATATGAGATTATGGGTCAAAAAAGAGGTTTAACCCACACTGAAAAGTCATTAAATGCCCATGAGAAGGATGCAATACTAGAGAAACCGGAAAATTAAAGTATGACCATTGGACGAGAAATACTGATTAGGTCAGAAGGGTCCAGCCATCCCTCGTTAACAATTAAATATCACTTGTTTATATATTGATTCTACACAAAAGGAACAGTAGTTAATAAGATAGACGGGTTTGTCATAGGTAAAATGAGACTGGAAATTAATCAGGATATTGTCTCAAATTATGCATGTGCTGTATAATATATAGTATTATTGTAGCAAACTGAGCACCTGTGACAGTGGAATCTGTAGAGAATATTCAGTAAAGTCACTGAGAATAGTTTGGTTTGGAACTCTGACCTGCAAATTCACATCACACAACTATGTGTAAAGAGTACAAAATCGCTACAAGAAGGTGTGACCTAATGGCTAAATAAAAAAAAAAAATGCGTAAAGTCGAGTAGACCATATTTTTTATATTTTGAATATACATTTGTTAAATGTTGAATTCATGTTTATAAAAAGACTCTGCAGACGTCATATCACGCAGTTGCAGTGTCCGAAGAAATTTCACATGTCAAGTAATGTGTCCGCAGCTTAAATGTGAGCATATGAATATCTTAATTTTCTGTTTCGTAGAATAGGACTTGTTACACCACCAGAAAAGAATTTTGAAAAGGTTTAACTGTTGTGTTGTTTGTAAGAGAGAAAGAGAGAGAAAGGTTTGCAACGTCTAAAAAACTTGTGTGATATTCTTTACAACTAGAAATCCCAGTGTCACAGGTGCCTCAGTTTGCTTAGTAATACCCTCACAGAACATGGTAGTAATCAGCCATCGATGCAAAAGCAGAGGTCGGTGTGGTGTACTGTTGGTACATCTGTCCAGGCCAACATCTGATGTCTTCATGCTTCACTGGGGATCCCAGAGACCCTGCAATAAAAATAGTAGAGTTCAAAATCCATTGTACATGCCCATTACGAAGTATCGCATCTGGTACATAAATCACCATTCCAGGTTCAATTTACTTCAGCTCAATAGACAATATTTGTAGCATAATATTGCCCAAAAGAAACAGTTTTGACTTGCACTCTGAATAGTCCTTTAAGATGGCATTTTGTGAGAGGCCTGTCACATTTTCTTCTATAAGTTAATTTTTATTAAAAAAATGTAAAATATAAAGAATTCGTGCATTACAACCTCATTGGATAAATATGATGGTTACACAGGAAAGCCTGTCAGTGATGGGCTGTAATGAAAAAGAAAGACAATTACATATATACCTATCAAAATAGACTAATACAGATTGAAGTTTGTGATCAGTCTCTTGATCTGGGTAGTGGCAGCTATTGGGGAAACTCACCATCTTCACGGGATCAAGGCCACTCCTGAAGAATCTCAGCGCCAAACGCTGGCGATCATATCTCATCTGGTAACAAGAGCACAGCTATAATTGTAAGAACCCTAATGACATCTTACCCCCTGATATTGTATTGGTGATTAATTCAACATTTTAGAGGCTGAGTATGAGCAGTGTGTAAGCTGACCAGATTTATGTGAAAAATAACTTTAATGCCTAAAGTTGTCGACCCCCTGAACCAGTCAGCATTTAAAGTATTTAAGTATTTGGTAACACTTACAATAAGGTCCATTACTAACAGTAGATACTAATACATTATTAAAATCTTGTTAACATTAGTTAGGCACTGTGAACAACACATGAACAAACAATGAACTATATTTTTCATTGACTAACATTAACAAAGATTAGTAAATACAGCAACAATGTATTGCTCATAGCTAGTTCAAGTAGTTAATATTAACTAATGTTTAAACAAATGAAACGTCTTGTAAAGAGTTACCAAATATTTAGTAAAACGTATTTAAGAATGTATCAGTACACAAATACACACAAATAACTCAAAAAGACCTAGAGAAAATATATTAATGACATAACATCCTGTATCATAATAGTTTATCATAACTACAACCACTATAACATTATTTGTCTCCCATCTCATTTCGCTGATTATTTATGCTAAAGCTTTTCACAGACACTCGCACTGAAACAACCAGGGGGTTAAAGAGTTAGTTCACCAAAATTAAATCTGTCATTTATTACTCACCCTGATGCCGTTGCACACCCGTATAAACCATCGTTAATCTTCAGAAGACAAATTAGGATATTTTTGCTGAAATCCGATGGGCTCAGTGAGGCCTGCATAGCCAGCAATGACATTTCTTCTCTCAAGATCCATTATATACTAAAAACATATTTAATTGGTTCATGTGAGTACAGTGGTTCAATATTAATATTATAAGTGACAAGAATATTTTTGGTGCAGCAAAAAACATAAATAAATAATAATGTGATAGCCGTTTCAAAACACTAATTCAGAAGCTTCGGAGCATAATGAATCAGTGTATCGATCGCGCGTTCTGAGAGCCAAAGTCACATAATTTCAGCAAGTTTGGCTGTTGACACAATCCAAAATGCTGATTCCATAATGCTCCGAACTTCCTGAAGCAGTGTTTGAAATCATCCATCACTATATAAGTCATTATTTTGTTTTTTTGGGCACAAAGTATTCTCGTCGCTTTATAATATTAATATTGACCACTGTACTCACATCACTGATTTAAATATGTTTTTAGTACATTAATGGATCTTGAGCAGGAAATGCATTGCTCCCTATGGAGGCCTCACTGAGACGTCGGATTTCAACTAAAATATCTTATTTGTGTTCAGAAGATTAACAAAGGTCTTACGGTGTGGAACGGCATGACGGTGTGAGTAATAAATGAAGAATTTTCATTTTTGGGTGAAACTAACCCTTTAAGTGATTTTTTAAAATGTGAAAAAAAAAAAAAAAAAAAAAAAAAATCTTACAGCCCCAAACTTTTGAACAGTAGTGATGTTTGAGGTATTTGCTACTGGTTATCATGGTTTTTAGCCTGTATTTTCACTTGGACAGGAGTGCAGGCCATCAGCATGGAATATCTAGGAACAAACAAACAGTTTATCACAGAGCCTATATAAGTCAGGTTCATTAGAATAAACCAGCTACAGCAGAGGTGAAATGAGAAAAGAAAGTAGATATGCAGAATATATATACAAAAATGTCTTAACAGAATTTGTTTTAGGCTTACTTCATTTTATATTGCTCTGTGTTACTTATGTTTGATGTCGAACCTTACAAACTGTAATATAAAAAATAATTTTGCAAAAGAAAATAAACATGCATGGTGATATAGGTAAAATATTTGTGGGCAACACTTTGGAATGGGAAACATATTTACTATTAACTTTTGCCTCAAACTCTTAATATACTGCTTATTAATAGACAGTAAGGTAGTTATAGCGTTTAAGGGTGGATAATCAGGTAGGATTTATGGGATGTTGGCGATAAGG
>JAOTNS010003882.1:0-81924 GCA_028476615.1 Culter alburnus | reverse complement strand
TGAAAGGAGTGCAGCCCAATTGATGGCGCGTCAACGGTTGCCTCATTCTACGCATCTTTCAACAAACAACAGGGTAAGTTTGCATTTTTACAGGGATTGTTTCTATTCTCACGTGACATTTTCAATAAAGGTCCATACAGTAATGCATATGTCAAATTTTTTTTTGTCCCTCGAAAGAATGCAACGTCTTCCACCTCTGGGGGAAGAGGAAAGATCCTAAAATGATCAAGAGCTTGCATTGTAGAATGGTTGTGGCAAATAATGCAATAAAACTGATGAAATTCAAACAGAATTGTAGGGACCATGAGAATTGACAATATCGATAGCATCCAGCCTCACAGCGATTACGAGGAATGTCCAAACACCGAGTGCGGATGAAGCAGCCTACACTGTTACCTTTGAGAGGAACAGTGAGAGAGGCAAGGAGATACGAAAACAATATGTCCAGGTCGAGTGTATATTCAATTCAATGTCCAGTTTATAGCTTTGCACTTTGCAAGTAGGTAACCTTATACAGTAATGGTTACAGTACAGATAGTAATGACATGATTACATAAAAAAAAAACTTTGTTTCAGAGAGTTAGGGAATTGGAGGCAAACAGGCCCCTCATGAATCTTATAAATAGATGAGGGGCAGGATTCAATCTGGCCAAAAGGCGTCGACGTGGACGAAATGTAATTGGAAAAAGGGCCACAGTTGATGTGACCAGGCACAGAGAGGGCAAAATTACCTGTGTGGCAGCAATGAAAATGCAGGCATGACTCTTCACAGATGTCAGGTTGACCCTATAATCCGAGCGCCTCCTGCCTTTCTCAAGATCTCACCAGCGCCGGTTCCAGAGCAGGATCAGGAGGCGTGAATGAAAACATGAGACTTTGTAATACCCTGGGACAATGTGGCTTTCCATCATTGCAAGCAATAACAACATGGTGGGAAGTCCAACCAAGACGGATATGTGTTTCCTTCCACCCTATTCACCTTTCCTCAACCCCATAGAGGAGTTCTTTTCTGCATGGAGGTGGAAGGTTTATGACATCAGCCACATACCCGATCCTCCTTGAAGCCATGGATGCTGGCTGCAGGGACATCACCAGTTCATGATGCCAAGGGTGGATCCGAAATACCAAAGCGGTTTTATTCCCAGGTGCATCGCCTTGGATAATATCAGATGTGGGTTGATGAAAAACATTGTGGCCTAACCCTGAAAGATCGCAGAGAGAGAGTAGATACAGTAATTTTGTGATTTGTTTTTTTTTTTTTTTTTTTTTAGTTCCCCCCTTTTTCTGGCTTTGCTGTTCGTTTTTTGTCAGAATGCTCGTATGTGTTTCATGGAATTTTGTTCACTGTAAGCAATACGTAAAACCTTTCTGTTCGATCATACCGTGGTTCTACTGTACCGTCGGCCAGTAAACCGTAAAGAAAAAAAAATGCTTTTTAATGGAATGCTTTTGATGTGAACATTAATGATACATTTGGCATACAGTACCTAACAAGAAATTTAGTGTAAAAACGGGGGAGTTTTGCATGCAAATACCTGTTAAAACTGGAAAACCTAAACGTCTATGAAGTTTTGAATGTCCAAACAATAGCAGATTTGAAACCGGTGTAACGTGATTGACTGCATGTACCGTGTGAGTGAAAACAAGTGTATTCTTTGACAGAATAAATTAATTTGAGTCAGATTTCCAGTGTTTGGTAAAGTTAGTGTGTGCAGATAAAGATGTGTTATATTTTGGACAAATGAAGATTAGTATATATTTAACAAAATTGTTTTGAGAGAACCCTACCATTTTGGCCAATTGTGTTTTGTAGGTGGAGTCTGTGTTAAGAGTTTAGACAAAAAGTATCTGATGTATGGTTTAGTGCTTGTTAGCGATTGAAAAAAAACTGTAGGTCGGGGCATTCAAATAAGGTAAAAAAAAAGGCTATATTTTTATGTTGTAACAGGAACCGTTCGCATGTATTTTTTTACAAGAGCCACACTTACTGTGCTGATGCTGCTTTTTGGTCGAAGTCAATGGGGAGATAAAGTGTTACTAAGCCATGGATCCTCATCTGCAGGAACTGCGATCTGATTTACAAAAACTGGTCCAGGAAAAAGTGATTCTGTTAAAAACTGATTCCAATGGACATGGGTTGCCAATAGTTCTGGATATGAATCACATCTTTTTATTGGTAAGGTTATGGCAGTAATACATGCAAAACAAAATCAGCAGATTTTGCTGATATTCTTCTCTTTCTTTGTGATCAAGAGATTATTCCAACAGGAAATATGTCATAGGTGGAGAATTTAATGTTCACCAGACGAAACTCTGACAGACATCCACCTAAAAGTAGTGCTCCTCACCCAAACCCTATTGATACTCATTTTGTTAATAATCTAAAGTATTGGTGTATGGAGAATCTTAACCCTAACACAAAACAGTTTTCTTGGTTTAGACCAAATGCTCTCGGAAACGAGGAGCGACTATTGGTTAATTTCAGACAATTGTTACATTTGTTAAGGTTTGCATTATTTCAAACGCCCATCTAACAGATCACTGTGCTATACCTTGGGTTTTTTAAGCCAAATGTAAAATTTCACAATAGCAAGGGATATTGAAATTTCAATTCGGATTTGCTGTGGAATGAGGGATTTTGTGCAAGCTTAAAAGATTTAATTAGAGAAAATTGAAAATAGTAATGATTTCACTTCTCATAAAAGCCAGATGGGAGTTCCTTAAATTAAATTTGTGGTTTTTTCTATAAACTATAGTAAAATGCTTGCCCAAAATAAGAAGACAACATGAAACACAAAATATATATGAAATTAATAAGTAATGCAGTAAAAGTTCACTAAGTAGTTCAGAAAAAGTAATTTAATTTCCCTTCAAACACAATTGGATAACTTATACATTAAAAAAGATAAAGGTGCATATATTCGCTCAAAAGCCAAGTGGATAGAGGGGGAGAGGGAAAAGCAAATCCATTTGTGTAGGTAGAAAAAAGACGGCAATCAAAAAATAGTATTGCTTCTCTAATGTAAATAATGTTGAATATAATGTCCTGCAAATAATAAGCCAAAAGAAATCCATCATTTCTACAGAACTTGTATTTGTCTACTTTTTCTCCTAAGGAGTGTGATGACTTTTTGACAAAATTATAATTGTATTCCTTAAAATTGACAAGGAATTAAGAGATCTTGTGTGCACAATTATGTATGGAAGAACTCGATTAGTGTTCAGAAAAAAACTCAAATCCAAACAAATCGTATGGTCACGACGGCCTAAGGAAATTTTATACATTTTTGGAATGATTTAAAAATGTACTGTTAATGCTCTTATGAATTTGAAGATGTTCTTTGGGCCCCCAATGAGTCAGGCTTGATCATTTAATTCCCCAAACCAGATAAAGACTATAGATTCTTAGGACAATCTCCGCCAATCCTTACTTAACAATGATTATAAAATTTTCACACACGTTTTTGTCAATCGATTGAAAAAGGACTTAATGGAGTAAGTAATGAAGTTCCAATCAGGCGTTCTAAGAAAGACCAGTCACAATAATATAGGCTAGTAATGGACATGGTAGAATACAATCATTAATAGGGATGATGGATTATTCTTTTTCTAGACTTTAGGAAAGCCTTCGCACTGGTTCGAACATCTGTTTTTTATTTACAAGCTTTAGAAACTTGGTTTTGGTGCACACTTTGTCAATATTATAAAAAATGATTATAAGGTATGAACAAGTTCCATTTCTCTTCCTTATGGACATCAAAAAATTTCCATCAGCGTGAATAAGGCACGGAGCCCTTATCCCTCTTTGTATTCATTTTGGTGCAGATTGTTGATCTACTTTAGTTATTCATGATCAAACGGTACAAAAATAACAGATTTGATTAAAGTATAGCAATTAGTCAATTGGCAGACGTAATAACACTATTTTAAAAGACAAGATCAAAAGTCCTCTGGCTATTTCATTAGTTACTATCTTTTCTAAGCATCAGGACTCCAGCTGAATTTAAGTAAATGTGAACTTTTGGCCCTACGCAGAGTGATATCACTTCTTTGGCATAAATATCCCGGTAAAAAAGATAAAGTGAAAGATTTAGGCATACAATTACCAAAGAACCAGAAAATCAAGTATGAAAGAAAATTTGATAATAACTTGCATACAAGCAAAAACCCCGAATATTAAAATTGTTGGTTACAAAGAGATTATTCAATTTGGCGAGTTTTGAACCAAGTGAATACTTCTCAAGGGTGATTTATCCCCCAGCTCTTTCTTGGCTCCCCCTCGAATTTATTAAAAACATGTCCCTAAAAATGATAATTTTATTTGGAGGCACAAAGCTTCATGATCATTAAAAAAGCAGACACTTATTAATCTATGAACCAGGTGGTTTGAATGTAATGAATTGAAATATGAACATTTGGTTTAAAACTTAATGGTTAAAAAATGTTCTATGTAAAGAAAATAGGTTTTGAGTTTACAGTGCCATCAGCTTTGTTTCAAGAAACTGGGGATTCGTTTTTTCTCAAATGTGATTTGATTTATCGAAACTCCCTTTGAAACTATCAAAACCTTCCACAACAAGTACTCTATTTTGGAAATGGCACATACAACAATTTACACCTCATAATGCTTCAATTGAGACAATAAATACATATTACACAGAACAGATCTTTATGTTATAAGAATTGTTAAGCAGAAATATATGGTCAGTGAGAGATCTAATGGATGAACAGTTAACATTTTAGACTATAATTCTTTTACTTTGAAACATGGTTTTGCCTGTCAACCCGAAAGAGGCATAAAAATGCTGATGAGATGTTCCCCTTTTTTATACTGAAGTTAAACCGTTCTTCCCGCCTTATACGTGGAGATATTCAAATAAAAGTGATAGTTTACTAACAAGCATATAAGACAGGTCATTTTAAAAACTTGTATTTATGTCAGTCAAAAGGAAGAAGTTAGATCACATGTTTGCTAAAAATACTGTAATATATCATACAGCTTATTTAAATTTTCCTGTTTCTCCTAAAGCAAAAGAAATACACTTCAAAATTTAAATGAAATTTATCCGTAACAAATCCTAAATCAAAAATTTAATATAAAATTGTCCCCTGTTCCGTCTGGAAGCCATTCTGAAGACACAGATCATATCTTTCTTTATGCAATTCTCCAAACTCTTCTGGATATCAATTCAGAACTGGTTTGATAGAAAAAGAGGTGGTTGCTGATAGTTTTGTTTTTTCTTTACATCATATTTTATTTGGAGTACCTAAAGACTGCTGTGTTAATTATTTTTTGCTTAATAACATTGTAATATTAGCAAAATATTTTATCCATAAATGTAAATTCTTTAAATCCCCCCACTACTTATTATATTCAAAAATGACTGAAATGTTTTTCCAAAGCCTTAATAAGATGAAGGTCAGAGTGCTATGAAGCTTTATCTTTGACATCATTTGATTTATTGTGATACTGCCCTATTTTTATTTTATTTAATTTATTTTCCCTTTTTTTACTCTCTATTTAAGTTCATGTAAATTATGATTTCAAATTTCTATTTATTTTCTTTGCTTTTTATATATGTACACTGTGTTGAGCCTGTAATTTCTATCTTCTCTGTAAATGTATATTTGCCTTTGTGGTTTATGTACTTTTGTATTCAATAAAAAAAAAAAAAAAAAAAAATCATTTAAGCAATTTGTCACTTTATCAATTATTATTTCATTATTACACTGCATGACTTTAATCAGCTTTATGTTAATACTTTCAACCCTTTTATTAGAATATAATTAATTTTCAAAATTATATTATTTACTTTCTGTTTCTTATATAACTGAATTCTAATCTGTGTTACATAAGCATTGTAGTATTACAGTATACAGATACCAATTACAGTTTTTTACAGACGCTAGGACACATTTCTTAATACTTAGGTCACTTTTGCAAAACTCTTCACACAGTGAGCACAACAGAAAGTCTTGTGGGCTAAACTGAGGATCAATTATCTTGCTTGGCACAAAATGCATTCAATGACTTCAATCTCTCAAATTTCATTCATTCTTTTTCTCACTCAGACACAACAACTCCCAAAACTCTTTGTACGACAGGCCAATTTGCACATGCTTACATACTGTTTGCAAAACTGTTAAACTTAGTTCAACAACAATAACAGAATACAAAACTGAATAAGACAGAAATTTGCTACATTTTCTACAGTAAGATAGTTATGAAATATATTCTGAAAAAAAAATCAAATACTATCAAAACAATTTGATGAAACTGAAACCCTACACAAGCATTAGTCTTTCGTTTCATTACCATCCATCAAAAGGGGAAACTAGGAATAATTTTGTTCTGTAATGTAAACGTGGACCATGTAAACATGTACTGCGGTGAATTATAAGCAGTAGAGAGTGTCATTCTTGTTTTATAAAGAAAATTTAAAAAAAGAAAAACATTGTATAATGCTAATGATTAGTGTTTTTAGGTCGATGTTTTATGAGTGACGAAGTGTATTTGCTTGGTTGAAAACCTTTGCTAGTGTTCTGGAAGAATGAGTTGATTTGAGACATGAATGAAGTGTTTTGGTAGATTTAGTGCATTTTGAATGTGAAATAACTGCTGTGCCAAGATGAAAGTGGTTAGGAGAACTGTGTGAAGAGTTTTGAAAAAGTGACCTAAGTATTGAGAAATGTGTCCTAGCGATTGTAAAACTGTAAACGCGCAGGTCTCCTCTAGTTGCGTCCCTCCTCACTGGACGAGGCAATCACTTCGTTTCGCTTTCAGATATCTCTTTATAGATGCCATCATGCTTTTACCTTTCTAGAGTAATTACCGAAATCAAAAGTCCATAAATATAAATCCTCACGAAAACTTCAGTCACCAGTTTGCTCGTCAACCTGCCAACGTGTGTGGTGTGTGTGTGTGTGTGTGTGTGATTTTACAAAATTAAAACAATACTTTAGAAATGTCCATGCAGAAAGATGAACGTGATGAAACGTAAGAATGAATCCAGCATTCTTCAGTCTCAGTGTGTTGAGCTCGGTCTGTTTAATAGGAAGCCCGTTTCCGCCAGAAAAAAAAAAAAAAAAAAAAGATAATTGCGAGTTTAATCCACTTACGTGATATAAAGTCAAATTTGAGATATAAAGTCAATTGCGAGATATAAAGTCGCAATTGCGAGTTATAAAGTCAGAATTCTGAGATATAAAGTCGCAATTGCGTGATATAAAGTCAGAATTCTGAGATATAAAGTCGCAATTGCGTGATAAAGTCCGAATTCTGAGATATAAAGTCGAATTGCTGAGATAAAAAGTCAATTCTGAGATATAAAGTCGCAATTGCGTGATAAAAAGTCAGAATTCTGAGATATAAACTCGCAATTGCGTGATATAAAGTCAGAATTCTGACTTTTTTTCTTGCAATTAACTGATGGTCAGTATCTCTGTCTGCAAAAGTGCATCCAATGATAGTCGTGCTGCCGTGAATCTGAAGCTGTTGGTGTATAAATGTGCCACTTCAGCTTTGTCTGTTTTATTGCGCCTCCGCCACAGCTGATTCTTGTTATTATCACTATTATATTGTTATTATTGTGTAAAATTCATTAGTGTATCCATTCTGTTAAAAACAACTTTATTGCCCAATACCTCGACTGTAATTTGCAGAATTGCATTATTCTACCCTTGAGTTTCAAAGTTGATGAAACATGATAGGTATTGATGTTGTTTTAGTATTAAGCCCACTAGATGGCAGTAAACGCTGTTTTTTCTCCTTAAAACGCTGTACTTGTGTACAAGGTTACCGTGGAAACATCATATATCATTTCCTGCATATGCATACAGTATGTCCGGAGACTAATCGTTATGTGTCTCCTCCAGTAAAATCAATATTTCTTTATTGGTAAATCGGCGCTAAAAATAATCCTTTATGATTTCCTCTATTTTATGTATATAACAAAGCAGCAATCCTGATGGTCTATTTAATGTATAATACAGTATTTCACAATTGCTAAAACACTAAACCCCATCTCTGAACCCAGTGCTTAGTGCCTAAACCCATTGTCAAATCAGTCACTTTGTAGGCAAACCTTAAACAAGTTCAGGGTAGTTAAGACACTGTTTGCAAATCTCATCCACTCTTTTTGCAAAACTCTAAACACATTCTTACTCACTGAAACACATTTTGCACTGTGTTGCAAAATGGTAAATACATGTGTAAATACAAAAGTTAAACTCAACTACAACACGGTTGTCATCCTTTAAACACAATGACTCAAAATTATTCACACTTATTTCTAATGATGTGATCAAATCAACTGTATAAAATATAGGTCAGTTCAGAGTGCACAGGTGACACAGGTGCTGAATGATGATACCAACAATAGATGGAAACAATCTGAAAAGTAGAGGAGGAAGAGTATGTGTAAGAGGATGATGAGGAGAAAGAGCAAGGGGTGTGGAGACAAGGCTGTCAAGGCTGGATCCGGCACAGGTTTTTCCCTTTGCCTGGCAAGAGACGACATTGCCTGTGATGTGTAAAATGTCCTCAACAATATTCAATAATATTCAACAATTTTATTGATCTGACAGTACTGACATTATAGGATGAGAACTGAACTAAGCTAGCCTAGATGATGACATCACTGTTTTCTGCAGAACTGCTTTATAGAGGAAAATAATTACAGTAATTTACATAATAATTGATGGTCTTTACAATGTAAGTGAATCAACACTGAACTGACTTCAGCTGAACAATGACACTATTTTCTTTTAGAGTTGTACAGCCAAAATGAACCCTCTTTGCATTACTGATTATCATGTACCTGTTATCACTGTAAAGCTGCTTTGACTATACTATACGATACTATACTATACTATACTATACTAGTATCTGTGCAGTATAAATTGCAATTGAAATAAAGGTGACTTGACTTGATTTAGGCCGGACCCAACATGAAGACGTGATGCTGAAGCAGAATGATCTCTCACTGACTCTGAACTTTGTTATTTTTGTGTGTGTGTGTGTGTGTGTGTGTGTTGTTGTGTGTGGTCTGTATCATGCTTTTCATTTAGAGTTTTCTTTGACCTTTTAGTCATTTGCATTTAGACTGCTGTATGTATTGTGAAATACTGTAATATTGAATGTAATACTGTACTAGCAGTACATACCGTATACTATAAATTCAGTTTACTTGTGATTTCTATACATTTTATGTAATGGAAAAATGTGTTTACTGTGTTACAATATACTTTTTTTCTGTAACCTCATGTTCTGGATGTTGTGTTTTCCATTTTTTAATGTAGTGTCTAATGAATGATCTGGAGTGTTTATATATTGTTTAATGTGTGTATGATCTGAAAGCTTTGTTTGATTTTGCCATAAGAGTCAGAGGTTTGTGAATTAGTTTGAAGATTGGATTTGTGTTTAATGTTTTGAGAAAATGATGATGGTTCAAGAAATGTGTTTTAGCAATTGTGAAATACTGTAATAAAGCAGCAATCCTGATGGTCATCGCAATGAAAGGAAACGCAAGCAAAGTAAAACTGTGAGAATAACGTTTCACACAGTTGTGAGAGAAAAAGTCAGAATTCTGACTTTTTATCACGCAATTGCGACTTTATATCTCAGAATTCTGCCTTTATATCACGCAATGCGACTTTATATCTCAGAATTCTGACTTTATATCACGCAATTGCGACTTATATCTCAGAATTGACTTTATATCACGCAATTGCGACTTTATATCTCAGAATTCAGACTTTATATTGCGACTTTATATCTCAGAATTCTGACTTTATATCACGCAATTGCGACTTTATTTCTCAGAATTCGACTTTATATCACGCAATTGCGACTTTATATCTCAGAATTTGACTTTATATTGCGACCCAGAATTATTCAGAATTGCGACTTTAATATATCTCAGAATTCTGACTTTATACGCAATTGCGACTTTATATCTCAGAATTCAGACTTTTATCAGCAATTGCGACTTATTTCTCAGAATTCGGACTTTATATCACGCAATTGCGACTTTTATCTCAGAATTCTGACTTTATCACGCAATTGCGAGTTTATATCTTCCTCAGAATTCTGACTTTATATCACGCAATTGCGACTTTATATCTCAGAATTCTGACTTTATATCACGCAATTGCGACTTTATATCTCAGAATTCTGACTTTTATCACGCAATTGCGACTTTATATCTCTTTATCTCAGAATTCTGACTTTATATCGCAATTGCGACTTTATATCTCAGAATTCTGACTTTATATCACGCAATTGCGACTTTATATCTCAGAATTCTGACTTTTTATCACGCAATTGCGACTTTTATATCCAGAATTCTGACTTTATCACGCAATGCGACTTTATATCTCAGAATTCTGACTTTATTTGCGACTTTATATCTCAATTCTGACTTATATTGCGACTTTATATCTCAGAATTCTGACTTTATCACGCAATTGCGACTTATATCTCAGAATTCTGACTTTATCACGCAATTGCGACTTTAATATAAGTCAGAATTCTCAGAATTCAGAATTGCGACTTTAATATAAATCTCAGAATTCTGACTTTATATCACGCATTGCGACTTTATTCTCAGAATTCGACTTTATATCACGCAATTGCGACTTATATCTCAGAATCTGACTTTATATCACGCAATTGCATATTCTGGCATTGCGACTTTTATCTCACGCAATTGCGACTTTATATCTCAGAATTCTGACTTATATCACGCAATTGCGACTTTAATCTCAGAATTCTGACTTTATATCACGCAATTGCGACTTATATCTCAGAATTCTGACTTTATATCACGCAATTGCGACTTTATATCTCGTCAAGACTTTATATCTATTCTGACTTATATCACGCAATTGCGACTTTTCATTCTGACTTTAATTGCGACTTATATCTCAGAATTCGACTTTTTTTATCAGAATGACACGCAATTGCGACTTTATGTCTCAGAATTCTGACTTTATACCACGCAATTGCAACTTTATATCTTAGAATTCTGCCTTTATACCACGCATTGCGACCTGAATTCAGAATTGCGACTTATATCAGAATTCTGACTTTATATCACGCAATTGGACTTTATATCTCATTCTGACTTTTATCACGCAATTGCGACTTTATCTCAGAATTCTGACTTTTATCACGCATTGCGACTTTATATCTCAATTCTGCTTTTGCAATTGCGACTTTATATCTCAGAATTCTGACTTTATATCACGCAATTGCGACTTTATATCTCAGAATTCTGACATATCACGCAATTGCGATATTCAGAATTCTGGACTTTTATCTCACTTATCGCAATTGCGACTTTATATCTCAGAATTCTGCCTTTATATCACGCGACTTTATATCTCAGAATTCTTTATATCACGCAATTGACTTATATCTCAGAATTCTGACTTTATATCACGCAATTGCGACTTTATATCTCAGAATTCTTTTATCACGCAATTTATATCTCAGAATCACGCAATTGCGACTTTATATCTCAGCGACTTGCATCTCAGAATTCTGACTTTATATCACGCAATTGCGACTTATATCTCAGAATTCTGACTTATATCACTCAATTGCGACTTTATATCTCAGAATTCTGACTTTATATCACGCAATTGCGACTTTATATCTCAGAATTGACTTTATATCACGCAATGCGACTTTATCTCAGAATTCTGACTTTATATCACGCAATTGCGACTTATGTCTCAGAATTCTGACTTTATACCACGCAATTGCAACTTTATATCTAGAATTCTGCCTTATCACGCAATTGCGACTTTAATATAAAGTCAGAATTCTCAGAATTCAGAATTGCGACTTCGACTTTATATCACGCAATGCGACTTTATATCTCAGAATTCTGACTTTTATCACGCAATTGCGACTTTATATCTCAGAATTCGACTTTATATCAGCAATTGCGACTTTATATTTCTTTTTATCACGCAATGCGACTCAGAATTCTGACTTTATATCACGCAATTGCGACTTTATATCTCAGAATTCTGACTTTATATCACGCAATTGCGACTTTATTCAGAATTCTGACTTTATACCACGCAATTGCGACTTTATATCTCAGAATTTGACTTTATTTGGACTTTATATCTAATATCACGCAATTGCGACTTTATATCTCAGAGCGCAATTGCGACTTATACTCAACTTTATATCACGCAATTGCGACTATATCTCAGAAACTTTATCAATTGCGACTTTTATATATTTATATCTCAGAATTCTGACTTTATATCACGCAATTGCGACTTTATATCTCAGAATTCTGACTTTATATCACGCAATTGCGACTTTATATCTCAGAATTCTGACTTTATATCACGCAATTGCGACTTTATGTCTCAGAATTCTGACTTTATACCACGCAATTGCAACTTTATATCTTAGAATTCTGCCTTTATACCACGCAATTGCGACTTTAATATAAAGTCAGAATTCTCAGAATTCAGAATTGCGACTTTAATATAAATTCTGATTTATTCACGCAATTGCGACTTTATATCTCAGAATTCTGACTTTATATCACGCAATTGCGACTTTATTTCTCAGAATTCTGACTTATATCACGCAATTGCGACTTTATATCTCAGAATTCGACTTTATATCACGCAATTGCGACTTTATATCTCAGAAATCTGACTTTATATCACGCAATTGCGATTTATATCTCAGAATTTGACTTTCGCAATTGCGACTTTATATTCAGAATTCTGACTTTATATCACGCAATTGCGACTTTATATCTCAGAATTCTGACTTTATATCACGCAATTGCGACTTTATATCTCAGAATTCTGACTTTATATCACGCAATTGCGACTTTATCTCAGAATTCTGACTTTATATCACGCAATGCGACTTTATATCTTCTGACTTTATATCACGCAATTGCGACTTTATATCTCAGAATTCTGACTTATATCACGCAATTGCGATATATCTCAGAATTTGACTTTATATTGCTCAGAATTCTGACTTTATACCACGCAATTGCGACTTTATATCTCAGAATTCTGACTTTATAACGTCCTTGCGACTTTATATCTCAGAATTCTGACTTTATATCACGCAATTGCGACTTTTATATCTCAGAATTCTGACTTTATATCACGCAATTGCGACTTTATATCTCAGAATTCTGACTTTATATACGCAATTGCGACTTTATATCTCAGAATTCTGACTTTATATCACGCAATTGCTTTATATCTCAGAATTCTGCTTTATATCACGCAATTGCGACTTTATATCTCAGAATTCTGACTTATAACTTTATATTGAATTCTGACTTTATATCACGCAATGCGACTTTATATCTCTTCGAATTGCGACTTTATCTCAGAATTCTGACTTTATACACGCAATTGCACTTTATATCTTAGAATTCTGCCTTTATACCACGCAATTGCGACTTTAATATAAAGTCAGAATTCTCAGAATCAGAATTGCGCCTGACTTTATATCACGCAATTGCGACTTTATATCTCAGAATTCTGACTTTATATCACGCAATTGCGACTTTATATCTCAGAATTCTGACTTTATATCACGCAATTGCGACTTTATATCTCAGAATTCTGACTTTATATCACGCAATTGCGACTTTATATCTCAGAATTCTGATAATCACGCAATTGCGACTTTTTATCTCAGAATTCTGACTTTATATCACGCAATTGCGACTTTATATCTCAGAATTCTGACTTATATCACGCAATTGCGACTTTATATCTCAGAATTCGACTTATATCACGCAATTGCGACTTTATATCTCAGAACTTTATATCACGCAATTGCGACTTATATATCAGAATTCTGACTTTATCAATTGCGAATCTCAGAATTCTGACTTTATATCACGCAATTGCGACTTTACAGAATTCGACTTTATATTGCGACTTTATATCTCAGAATTCTGACTTTATATCACGCAATTGCGACTTTATATCTCAGAATTCTGACTTTAATCACGCAATTGCGACTTTATATCTCAGAATTCTGACTTTATATCACGCAATTGCGACTTTATATCTCAGAATTCTGACTTTATATCACGCAATTGCGACTTTATATCTCAGAATTCTGACTTTATATCACGCAATTGCGACTATTCAGAATTCGACTTTATATCACGCAATTGCGAACTTTATTGCTTTATATCAGAATTCTGCAATTGCGACTTTTATCTCAGAATTCAGACTTATCATTCGACTTTATATCACGCAATTGCGACTTTATATCTCAGAATTCTGACTTTATATCACGCAATTGCGACTTTATATCTCAGAATTCTGACTTTATATCACGCAATTGCGACTTTATATCTCAGAATTCTGACTTTATATCACGCAATTGCGACTTTATATCTCAGAATTCTGACTTTATATCACGCAATTGCGACTTATATCTCAGAATTTGACTTTATCACGCAATTGCGACTCAGAATTCTATCACGCAATTGCGACTTTATTCTCAGATTCTGACTTATACACGCAATTGCGACTTTATTCTCAGAATTCTGACTTTTATCACGCAATGCGACTTTATATCTCAGAATTCTGACTTTATATCACGCTTTATATCTCAGAATTCTTATATCACGCAATTGCGACTTTATATCTCAGAATTCTGACTTATATCAATTGCGCACTTTATATGCGACTTTATATCTCAGAATTCTGACTTTATATCACGCAATTTTATATCTCAGAATTCTGACTTTATATCACGCAATTGCGACTTTATATCTCAGAATTCTGACTTTATACGCAATTGCGACTTTATCTCAGAATTCTGACTTTATACACGCAATTGCAACTTATATCTAGAATTCTGCCTTTATACCACGCAATTGCGACTTTAATATAAAGTCAGAATTCTCAGAATTCAGAATTGCGACTTTTATATCTCAGAATTCGACTTTATATCACGCAATTGCGACTTTATATTCAGAATTCGACTTTATATCAATTGCGACTTTATTCTCAGAATTCGGACTTTATATCACGCAATTGCGACTTTATATCTCAGAATGACTTTATATTGCGACTTATATCTCAGAACGCGCAATTTATATCTGCTTTATATCACGCGACTTTATATCTCAGAATTTGACATCACGCAATTGCGACCAGAATTCTGACTTTATCACGCAATTGCGACTTTATATCTCAGAATTCTGACTTTATCACGCAATTGCGACTTTATATCTCAGAACACGCAATTGCGACTTTATATCTTTTTATATCACGCAATTGCTCGAGCAATTGCGACTATATCTTTGACTTTATATTGATCTCAGAATTCTGACTTTTATACACGCAATTGCGACTTATATCTCAGAATTCTGACTTTATAATTGCGACTATATCTCAGTGACTTATACCACGCAATTGCGACTTATATCTCAGAATTCCACGCAATTGCGACTTTATATCTTAGAATTTGACTGCGCAATTGCGACTTTATATATCAGAATTCTGACTTATATCAATTGCGACTTTATATTCTGACTTTATATCACGCAATTGCGACTTATATCTCAGAATTCTGACTTTATATCACGCAATTGCGACTTTATATCTCAGAATTCGATTTATATCACGCAATTGCGCAGAATTCTGACTTTATATCACGTGCGAATCTCTTGCTGCGATATCTACTTTATAACTCGCAATTGCGACTTTATATCTCAGAATTCTGACTTTATATCACGTAATTGCGAGTTTATATCTCAGAATCTGACTTTATATCACGCAATTGCGACTTTATATCTCAGAATTCTGACTTTAACTCGCAATTGTGAGATATAAACTCGCAATTGCGAGTTAAAAAGTCAGAATTCTGAGATAAAAAGTCGCAATTAATCTTTTTTTAATGGCTTTTTTTTTTTTTTTTTTTTTTTTAGTGGCGGAAACGGGCTTCCATAGTTTAAAGTCAAGAGACTGAAATGTTGATTGTGTGAAAGTGTGTATTTCAGTGTGACTCTCAGTCCTGCAGTATCATGTGACTGAGGAGCAGCTCATGTGTTCAATCATTTACAGCTCAATCAGCTGAACTCACAGCAGCAGAAAGAGGCTGAACACTTCAAATATACTTTACATTGAGATTCATGTGTGAGAGTCAAATATGATCTTACCACAGTATCTCCAGTTTACAGTGAGGATCCTGTAGTACATCAGACAGCAGATTGACTGATTTTCCTATTTTATTCCCAGACAGATCCAGTTCTCTCAGGTGTGAGGGGTTTGATCTCAGAGCTGAAGTCAGAGCAGCACAACCTTCTTCAGTGACTCCACAATCATACAACCTGTAGAGAACAATGATACACTCTTCACTCTCTCAGTTCAGATCAGATCAGTTTAGCAGTGAATCTATTATTAAAGAGAAAATACAAACTTAAAGCTCAAATTAATATGTGTGATAAATCTAAAATGTCACAGAGCACAAAACATGATGGGTAGGTTTAGGGTTAGTGTAGAGGGACAGAATATACAGTTTGTACAGTATAAAAATCATTACTGGTGTGCATCTTGAGACTGAGTGTCTTTATTTAAAAGGTCCCACATGGAAAGAACCTATATGTGGATATATGCGCATATATGAAACCTATATGCAGAGTATATGCACATATATGCTGCATATATGCACATATATGATAATATATATGCTGCATATATGCGCATATATGCTGCATATATGCGTATATATACTGCATATATGCTGGATATATGCATATATATGCCACATATAGGCAAAATTGAGGTGCATATATGTGCATATACAGGAAATATAGGTCTCCTTTTTTGCTTCTTCATATCCACATATAAGCCCTATACATACAAGATATGTCTTCTATATAGCTAATGGTAGGATCTGGTCATTTTGTAGCTCATATCTCATTTTTGACTGTCATACATGATGCCTAGCTCATATTTTCTAGCCTGGATGCCAGCCGAACTTAGTCCCGCCCACAACATTTCTAGGTCGGGAAGTTCGGTCTGGACTCGATCCGTAGAGGAGTAATTATGCCCGAACAGAAACTGTTTGGACCAATCACATTGTCAGGGCGACGATTGACAGATTATCACCAGAAACGTAATCAGCCACGTCATCAAAGAGCGCTTGGGTTAGTTTACAACAATGATGGCTGTTGTTGAAGAACTGAGATGTGTAGATTCCGCCATCACGTCCGTTATAGAAGATATCGACAGCGCATTAATTGGCAAGTACTCCATGTATACTTAAATTCTTTTTACAACACCGGCAAAGATTGTTTACGCTCATCTTCTACTAGTTCCAGCATGTGTGCAGTTGAGTTCTGTTGACAACTATGCGTCGCATCACTTACTCTGTAGTTCTGATTGGTTGTAGGTCTATCCAGTTGTGGTCTTTCCTGGATCGGTTGAAATACGCCCCCATAATCAAAGCCCAATGGAGCAGTATCAGACTCATATTCTGACTAGAATTGAGTATGACCACGTCAGGCTACATATGTCACGGGAAATAAAGATGGATGCAAATGCAAGTCAAAATATCTAATTTATTGAGCTTCACGCCAGAAAGTCAGGAACACACACACACAAACAGCAGGAGAGCGGCGACACAGGGACTTCGGTGGGCCGTGACGAGGTGATCGTGGTGGAGTCCGTGGGAGTGATAGCTGAAGTGAAGAATCCAACGATGAAACAATAATCCAGAACGAAGACACGACGAATCAACTCCAAACGGAAGCACACACGAGGAAACAGGGGAACAGAACAGGGAACTCCAACAACGATCTGACAACCACAAAACGAAAGACAAGGCAATAAATAGGCAGTCCTGATTGAACACAGCTGCCGCTGATCAACAATCAGCGGCGACGCCCACATGAAACAATAAACGTGACAGCACAACATAAACACAGACCACAGACAGAGACTGCGGATCTTCAACCGTGACAGTACCCCTGCCTCTCGGCGTTCCCAGGAGCACCTACTGTCGATTGTAATCATCGATAAGGGAGTGATCCAGGATGTCCCTAGCAGGAACCCAACTTCTCTCCTCCGGACCGTAACCTTCCCAGTCCACCAAGTACTGGAAACCGCGTCCCCTCCTTCTCGAGTCCAGAATGCGATTGACCGAATAAGTGGGTTCCCCGTCTATGAGACGCGGCGGTGGAGGAACCGGGGTTGGCGGATTAATGTGTGAATGAAACACCGGTTTAATTTTAGAAACATGGAAGGCGGGATGAATTCTCCTGTACGCTGGAGGAAGTTTGAGTCGGACTGCCACCGGACTAATGATCTTGGTGACAGGAAACGGGCCAATGAATTTGGGAGCAAGCTTATTGGAAACGGAACGGAGAGGAATGTTCTTAGTAGAAAGCCACACTTTTTGACCCATGACGTATACGGGAGGCTTCGACCGGTGGCGATCAGTCTTAGCCTTGGTGCGCGCCCCCACTTGGAGAAGAGTCTCACGGGCTCTCGTCCAAGTGCGGTGACACCTCTGGACGAAGGCGTGAGCGGAGGGGACCGCGACTTCGGATTCCAGACTGGGAAAGATAGGTGGCTGGTAACCTAAACTACATTCAAACGGTGAGAGGCCCGTGGAAGACACTGGTAATGAATTATGTGCGTACTCAATCATAGAGAGTTGCTGGCTCCAGGAGGAAGGATTCTTGGAAACCAAACATCGCAACATTCTTTCCAAATCTTGGTTGGCTCTCTCGGTTTGACCACTGGACTGGGGGTGGAACCCAGACGAAAGACTAACAGTCGCCCCCAGCAACTTACAAAACTCTTGCCAAAATTTGGACACAAATTGGGGCCCCCTGTCGGAGACCACATCCATCGGGAGGCCATGTAACCGAAAGACGTGATCTACGACAGATACCGTTGTCTCCTTAGCAGAGGGTAATTTAGGCAAAGGGATGAAATGAGCCGCCTTTGAGAACCGGTCCACTACGGTCAAAACAACCGTGTTCCCCTGGGAGGGTGGGAGGGCGGTGACAAAATCTAGCGCAATGTGGGACCAGGGTCTCGAAGGGACAGACAGCGGTTGGAGCAACCCATCTGGAGGGCGATTGGAAGTCTTACCAGTGGCACAAATCGCGCAAGCCAAAACAAAACTGCAAATGTCACGAGCCATGGCAGGCCACCAGAATCGTTGCTTGACCAAAAAACTGGTGCGATTAACCCCTGGATGACAGGCTACGTTGGAACAATGCCCCCACCTGATAACCCTGGACCTTAACCTCTCTGGCACAAATAAGCGATTCGGTGGGCATCCGGGCGGAGGCATTACCCCTTCTAAGGCCGACTTGACCTTCGATTCGACCTCCCATGTCAGAGTGGAGACCACTAATGTCTCAGGAAGAATACACTCGGGAGTAGACGGGCGTTCGGAAGGATCAAAAATACGAGAAAGAGAATCGGGTTTGATGTTTTTAGAACCCGGGCGGTACGAGAGAGAAAAATCAAAACGTCCGAAAAAAAGTGCCCACCGAGCCTGCCTGGAGTTTAGTCTTTTAGCCGTTCTGATATACTCTAAGTTCTTATGGTCAGTCCAAACGATGAAAGGTACCCCCGAACCCTCCAACCAATGACGCCACTCTTCCAACGCTAACTTGACTGCCAGCAACTCTCTGTTACCAATGTCATAATTGCATTCGGCTGGAGATAAAACGATGAGAAAAAAACGCGCAGGGATGAATCTTATCGTCTGAGGGAGATCGCTGGGATAGAACTGCTCCTACCCCCACCTCTGACGCATCGACCTCCACCACAAACTGACGTGAAGGATCAGGGGCTATGAGGATGGGAGCCGAAACAAAGCGGCTTTTCAGTTTGGCGAATGCAGCCTCAGCTGCATCGGACCACCTGAACGCCATTCTGGGGGAGGTCAAGGCTGTCAGAGGCGCGGCTAGTTGGCTGAAGTTGCGAATGAACCGCCGGTAAAAATTGGCGAAGCCCAGAAACCTCTGCAGGGCCTTACGGGAATCTGGGTTTGGCCAATCCACCATAGCCTTAACCTTGTCAGGATCCATGCGAATTTCCTCAGACGAGACGATGTACCCTAGGAAAGAAACAGACTGTGCATGAAAATCGCATTTCTCCGCCTTGACAAAAAGCCCATTCTCTAGCAGCCGCTGAAGCACTCATCTGACGTGTTGAACATGTTCCTGGAGAGACAAGGAGAAAATCAATATGTCGTCCAGGTAGACATATATGAACAGGTCAACCATGTCTCTCAACACATCATTGACGAGTGCCTGGAAGACCGCCGGGGAGTTGGAAAGCCCGAAGGGCATGACCAAGTATTCAAAGTGCCCCCTAGGGGTGTTAAACGCGGTCTTCCATTCATCCCCCTCCCTGATGCGGACCAAATGATAAGCGTTCCTTAAATCCAATTTCGTGAAAATGGATGCTCCTTGCAACGTCTCGAAGGCTGAAGACATCAACGGCAAAGGATAAGTATTCTTTACCGTGATGTTATTCAACCCCCGGTAATCAATGCAAGGTCGCAAAGAACCATCCTTCTTTCCAACAAAAAAGAACCCCGCCCCGCCGGAGAAGAGGAAGGGCGAATGAACTTAGCTGCTAGAGAATCAGAAATATATTTCTCCATGGCCTCCCTCTCGGGAACGGATAGAGAGTACAACTTGCCTTTAGGCGGAGACTTACCGGGAACTAAATCTATTGCACAGTCATAGGGACGATGCGGAGGAAGAGAAGCAGCCCGGGACTTACTGAACACTTCCTTCAGGTCTAGGTACTCCGCGGGCACGTTTGACAGATCCGCAGCCTTTTCCTGTAACACAGAAGCAGACACAGAAGAACAAGCAGACACAAGACAAGACTTATGACACTGAGTGCTCCATTCCAGGACGGTGTGCTGCCACCAGTCCACCTTGGGGTTGTGTTGTGTAAGCCAGGGGTGTCCGAGAACAATGGGGGCCAGGGGTGAATCCATGAGGAGGAATTGAATAGACTCAGTGTGGTTGCCGGACGTGATGAGGGTAATGAATGTAGTGGTGAGTGTTATGTTGGGTAGACTTTGGCCATTGAGAGCGTTGACAGAGATCTGCTTAGTGAGAGAAATTATGGGTAACTGAAACCGTTGTGCAAACTGCGTGTCCATGAAATTACCTTCAGCTCCTGAATCCAGTAGAGCGTGACAGGTGAGCGTGTGGGTGGCCCACCTCAGTCTAACCGGGAGGAGAGTGGATGGTGAGGACTTCTCAGCGGAGATCCCACCCGATAGTAGCCTCAACGTTACTACCGGGCTCGATCTTTTACCGGGCATGCGTTCAAGAAATGTCCAGCCCCCTCCACAGTAAATGCAAAGTCCTTTGGACCTCCGCCGCTCTCTCTCCTCCCGGGAAAGCCGAGCTCTCCCCACCTGCATGGGTTCAGGATCGAAAGAGGGGCCGACCGTGTCTCTGACGTTGGCTCCTCGAGCCTCTGTGCCCCGGGATGCGAAGTCGGACCGAGGAAGATTCTCCAGACGGTTGATACGGGTATCCACCCGCAGGGCAAGATCAATCAGTCCATTAAGACTCTGAGGTAAATCCAAAACGTAGATCTCTCTCTGTACACGGTCGGCCAACCCATGCAGGAAGACGTCCCACTGCGCCTCCTCGTTCCAGTTGCACTCCGCCGCCAGTGTTCGGAATTCGATGGAATAATCCGCCAGCGTGCGATCTCCTTGCTTGAGTCCCGTCAGTCGTCGGGCTGCGTCTTTTCCCGTGACCGCACGGTCAAACACTCTCTTCATTTCGGCGGCGAGTGTCTGGAACGAGGAACAGCATGGATCTTGATTTTCCCACACCGCCGTTCCCCACAAAGCCGCCTGCCCGGTGACGCTGAGAGGTTGTTTGAGTGACTAATAATCAGTTCAAACTGATAGAAAATATTTAATTAATGTTATATGTGTTATTTTTCATCTTGTAGCGCGGCCACATTATAGGGGAATATTTATACTGCTGTGAATTATCCTAATTAATAATATAAGTACAGCTGTTTTGTATACATGTTTTCCCCTGTGTTGTATTGCCCGGAAATGTGGTTGTGTTCCCGTTTTACTCACGCGAGACTTCTGTCGGGAAGATCCAGGGAACGTCAGGGAGTCAGACAGCTGATTGTCACTTCCGATAAAAATAGTCGGTTTGCCGGTGTTCGAGAGAGGACGCTCTCATTCATTGTATGGTGGATTAAGCGATCGATCGCTCTACACAACGTTGTCGTCGTCTGTGACTGGTGATCCCGTTGTGGAAATAATACCCGTTGGATTTATTTCACCGTTCATCGGATCCTGCACAGGACAACGCACATCGAGCTCCCCGGACTAAAAGCCTTTCCGGTGAGGCCGATTCAACGCACCCACACACATACATTCATACTGTACATTGGACTGAAATGGACTATTCCAACACACACACATCTTTGTATATATATATATATATATATATATTGTATTTATTGTAGGGGTTGTGGTATATTGTCGGTTCTTGTATAATACACTTTGGTTTGACATTTATTCTGTTTATTTTGTGGAGTATTTTATTCAAACACGTTTAAGAGAAAGGGATTAAGAACCAGTTGACGTTGTGTAAACTGCCTTATATAGGCTGAGTGTTACATATTGGTGGCCCGTACGGGGATTTTTCCTGACTAAGGTGTTTGTTTTTTTTTCTTTTCTTTCTTTTTTCTTTCAACTGGCATTATGGATAGGACAAATACTGAAGCAGTTGTTGAAGTTCATGTTGAGCAAAACTGATGACACTGTTACACCTGAAATTGTCCAAAATGAGAATGTACCAAATGATATGGATTTTACTGCAGGCCCATTTGTGACGAGGCGTAATCCAGCTGCAGAAATAACGTCTATTATTAGTTCACTGTACATTTCTGATTCTGAACAGTCTGATGATGATGATGATAATGGTATAAGAAATGTTGATATGGTACAATCAATACACACTGACCTGGCACAATGTAAAGTGGATTTATGGCCCTTAACAAAAGTACACACTTTAGAAAAAGATTTCAAACAGTCAATGGACAGCACATTGAATAGGGAAACCAACTTCAGGCAGGCAGTGGATTCTAGCTTGGCAGGTTGGAGGGTTATTTTATGAAGGCCCTGGAAAAATTAGAAAAGGCTGTAACAAATTGTTTTCTTAGGAGAGACCATAAATGGGAAAGTCAAATGAGAAAATTGAGACTAACTAGCACTCCCACACTCTCCAGATTACAGGCCTACTCTCCGGAGACCTCACGCTTGTCATCTGTACGTCATCTACAGACCCCTGTTCCAGTATCTAGGGAGAAAATTCCAGCTTTTAAACCTCTTGATGATACATATGACATTCCCCCCCCTGTGCATACTAATCGTCAAAATGTGCTTACCTCTTTCAGTAGGGGTTGGTGCTTCCTCATTCTGTGCGCGACCTCCCATCCGCATCGAGTTCCCCTCTTTTGGCGACTCCTGTGAGACCTCGGAGGTGCTTAACTTTATTGAGCAATGTGAGAACTTCTTGGAGATCAGGCCCCTTCCTTGTGTCGAGCTTATCGGAACCCTAAGTACGGTCCTGAAGGGACCCGCTCTGAGCTGGTGGAAGGCAGAGAAGGCGAAGGTAATGGACTGGAAGTCCTTCAAAAAGGCATTCATGGCTGCTTTTCTTTCAGACGATTACCTCTCTGAAGTGGAGGAAAAGCTGAGGACACTGGTTCAGCAGCCACAACAACGCCTGAGGGACTTTGCTTATGATTACCGGGCCCTCTGTCTTAAATGGAAGCCAGATCTTGGAGGAGGAACTGGTGAACCGCATCTTAAACAACATCAACCCCAGGGTTGCAGGATGCCTGAGAGGGACAGTTCACTCAGTGGAGCAACTGGTGAAGGTGGGGTCAAGAGTGGAGAAGGACTGCATGGGAGCCAAAGACTACTGGCAAAAAGTCAGCACTCAGAGCAGCAAGGAAAAGCCATACAAAAAAGCTGGAGAACGTACCTTCAACAAAAACCTGGCCGGAGTAAACCCCAACCCCATCCTGGGTCTTCTCTCCTGGTTGTGCCTATAAGGGTGAATGGCAGAGAAGTGAGGGCAGTTCTGGACACAGGCAGCACTTACACATTAATGCAAGAGAACCTGTGGAAACAGGTGAAGGGGGAGACACCAGCGGTCATGAACTCCAGTCCTCAGAGGTTCATTATGGCGGATGGAACAATTCACCAGTCAAGAGACCTGCAAAAGATCAGGTTTCAGTGGCATGATCAAGAGTGCAGTATGGATACTTATATCCTGAAAGACACTCACCTCGCCTTTCCTCTTATTGCTGGTCTGGATTTCCTTAGTGCCACAGGTGCTGTCTTGGAGGTGGGACAACCAGGTATGGGTTAAAATCTGAAAGAGGATACACATATTACCCTTTCTTGCCTTCGCTGATACCAACAGGTCCAGTTACCTCTACAGGACAGGCTCATTCTCTTACGGCGGCAAAGCTGAATCTATACTACGCCTTACCACCAGCTGACACTCTTCCTGAGCTCACGTCATTCAAACCCCAGATCACTCAGTGGGATTCAGACAATCAGGAAGAGATGATAAAATTGATATCCACTTGGCCACTCACCACCTCTAACACCCTGGGTAGGACATCAGTGGTACAACACAAGATTACATTAATGGACGACATACCCATCAAATCCCGAGCATATAGAGTGTCTCCTCTCAAGAAACAGGTCATAGAGGAGCATGTTGATAAGATGCTGCAGGACGGCATTATTGAGCCATCCTTCTCACCTTGGTCATCCCCGGTGGTCCTAGTCCCCAAACCTGATGGATCATATAGGTTTTGTGTGGACTATAGGAAGCTAAACAGCAAGACTGTACCTGACGCTTACCCAATGCCCTTGATTCATGACATCCTTGAGTCCCTTGAAGGTGCATCTTGGTTTAGTTCGTTGGATTTACAGGGGTACTGGCAGGTGGAGATGGAGGAGTTGAGTCGAGAGAAGACCACTTTTATCACCACCAAAGGGTTATTTCAATTCAACTCTATGCCGTATGGACTCAGAAATGCCGCTGCCACCTTCCAGCGTTTGATGGAGAGGGTGCTATCTGATTTGAGGGGGAAGTTATGTTTTGTCTACATCGATGACATCATCATATATTCAAAGTCACAAGATCAACACATTCAAGATATCAACACGGTTCTACATAAACTTACCCAAGCCAATTTGACGCTGAACATGAAGAAATGCCACTTCTTCAAACGCCAGCTCAAATTTCTAGGCCATATTGTCTCTGAGAGGGGTGTGGAGATTGATCGAGAAAAGACCAGGGCCGTTGATGAGTTTCCCCCTCCACAAGATCTCAAAGCCCTTCAGAGGTTTTTAGGCCTGGCAGGGTGGTATCATAAGTTCATTCCCCACTTCGCTGACATATCTGCTCCCTTGAACCACCTTAAAAAGAAAGGAGTAAAGTGGGAATGGACTCCAGAGTGTCAGGCTAGTATGGATGCTCTTAAACAAAGATTACAGAACTCACCTGTGTTGATAACCTGACCTCAACAAAACCTTCCAGGTTCACACGGATGTGAGTGATGTTGCACTGGGCGCCATCCTCACTCAACACTCGGATGAAGGAGAACAAGTGGTGGCGTATGCATCACGGACCTTAACAGGGGCCGAGAAGAATTACAGCACTTCTGAAAAGGAATGTTTAGCAGTGGTGTGGGCTGTTGAAAAGTGGAGGCATTACCTGGAGGGATGTCCTTTTGAGGCTGTGAGGTATGCCAGAAGTATATACAAATACAAAACTCAATACAATACAAAACTCTCTGGATTTATGCAGAGTTCACCGATCACAGAACCAGGATACATGCTAGGGGTGGACCTAATGGGACCCTTTCCCAGCAGTAAAAAACAGAACACTTACCTCCTTGTCATTGTGGATTACTTCACTAAGTGGGTGGAAATGTTCCGAGAGACGGCAAGACCCAGAAATAGTGAAAATCCTTAGGGAGGAGATATTTACCAGATGGGGGTGCCCAAATACCTGGTGCCGATAGGGGTCCCCAATTTACTTCCAGCCTTCTGGGCGATCTGTGCAAGACATGGGGTTGCGTTCAAAAATTAACAACAAGCTACCACCCACAGTCAAATCTAACTGAGAGATTTAACCGAACCATAAAGACAATGATTGCTGCTTTTGTGGGTCAACAACATCAGACCTGGGACCAGTGGCTGCCAGAGTTCCGCTATGCCATCAACACCGCCCAACAGGAAACCACAGGAAGGACACCTGCTGAGCTCATGGGTAGGCAAATTCTGGGACCACTGGAACGCCTAATCCATCGACCACCTTCACCAGATCAAGCTGCATATTCACTGGTGGAAAGACAAAACACCATGGCAGAGGAGGTGAAGAATAGAATGAGGAGGTGTCAAGCCAAAAAAGCTAGGTATTATAATTACCGTAGAAAAAATGCGCAGTTTCAAACGGGTGACCTGGTTTGGATTAAAACGCATCCTCTCTCTAGTTCATCAAATAAGTTCTCTGCCAAGCTAGCGCCCAAGTGGGAGGGTCCAGCTGAGATAAAGGGTAAAACAGGGCCAATTAATTACACTGTTTTCTGGGGCAACCCACCTAGAACAGACGTATTAAATGTGGTAAACCTGAAGCGTTATTATGGACGTTCTCCTCCGATGCCGCTGGCTGGGGGGGGATTTATGTAGCACGGCCACATATAGGGGAATATTTATACTGCTGTGAATTATCCTAATTAATAATATAAGTACAGCTGTTTTGTATACATGTTTTCCCCTGTGTTGTATTGCCCGGAAATGTGGTTGTGTTCCCGTTTTACTCACGCGAGACTTCTGTCGGGAAGATCCAAGGAATCCCCGTGACGTCAGGGAGTCAGACAGCTGATTGTCACTTCCGATTGTCACTAAAAATAGCCGGTTTGCCGGTGTTCGAGAGAGGACGCTCTCATTCATTGTATGGTGGATAAAGCGATCGATCGCTCTACACGACGTTGTCGTCGTCTGTGACTGGTGATCCCGTTGTGGAAATAATACCCGTTGGATTTATTTCACCGTTCATCGGATCCTGCACAGGACAATGCACATCGAGCTCCCGGACTAAAAGCCTTTCCGGTGAGGCCGATTCAACGCACCCACACACATACATTCATACTGTACATTGGACTGAAACGGACTATTCCAACACACATACATCTTTGTATATATATATGTATATATATATATATATATAGTATTTATTGTAGGGGTTGTGGTATATTGTCGGTTCTTGTATAATACACTTTGGTTTGACATTTATTCTGTTTATTTTGTGGAGTATTTTATTCAAACACGTTTAAGAGAAAGGGATTAAGAACCAGTTGACGTTGTGTAAAATGCCTTATATAGGCTGAGTGTTACAATCTGCAAATACCAATGTGGACTTTTATAAAGATCTGATTGGCCATTAACTTTTAAATGCATCACTATGCATTAATATGAGGAGAGTTCTCCACATGAAAGACTCGCGACTGCAGATCAACGTGCTGCGTTTCTCTCTGATACGGTAGGAAATTAGCTGAATGAAATGTGGAGGATGTAAGATGATTGACGGCAGTTTACGGTGACTGGATGCGACAGAGAGCAAAGACGCAATTGTATGATGTGATAGTATGTACCAAAGCTTGTCTACTCTTTTGCTACACACTCAAAAGTAAGTACTTTTTGTTCACAGAAAGAGTACATACTTTTAGGGCGTAGTATCAGTAGGCGAATTGGGACGCAGCAAATGACTAAAAGTAATCCGCCATTTTGTCAGACAAAGCAGATAGGAGTTAGAAGATTAACCTCGGTGGAGTTAAACTTTTGTATATTATATTTTGTATACTGACATCTTTCCGCGTTTGAAGCAACATTGATTCTCATGTTCATTCATGTTTATTTGATGCTATAAATGGACTCGTAGTAAGAGATGATCGGTTTACGAGCCTCTTGAGCTGAGGCGCTACAGCAATCTGTCACGACCATGGTCACTGTCATGAATTCACCGATTCACGGAAGTTAACTTAAGTAGCTTTTATTTAAGGTAAATACCCAACAGAGCAACAGCAGAGATCAATCCACTTCTGTGTGAACACATGAACACTCCATCATAGCTGTTTTTGTCAAAAGCAGCAGCAATCAGCAGCGCCCCCTAGTGGAGTGTAGTAATCACCAAATTAAGTCACCTCACATCTCCCCTCTTTAGTTAGTTCCCAAACAGCAAATAAACATTTGCAACTTGTCTATAATCAATAAAGAAAATATCATCTGTGATTTTAATTTAACCAAATATCCAAATGTAACATTTAACTGTGTGTGTTAATTCTACTATGCGGTAAACACAGTCAGAAAATAGGAAAACAAGACAATAACAATTGGATTGTCATTTTTTAACTTCTCTTATAACTCACTCAAGAAGTTTGTACCATAAAACAAAACGTCATTATTAAAGGGCATTTCTGTCTCAAACATAATCCTTAAACCTAGCAGGTGGCTTAATAGCTCGACCAGCAAAGGTCCTCTTTGGGGAAGAACTGGAACCAGTAGAAATGGTGGGAACACAGGGCACAGATGCATTAGTGGCAGCAGGTGGGGCATCTGAGTCACCCGGGTCAGGAATATCAAAGTCACTATTCTCTTTTGCAGTAACTTGGGTTGTTGGCTCGGGCGCTTCCTGTAGATGCCTCCTGTTTCTGCATGCTACAGTCCCTCGGTCAGTTTGGACAATGTAGGATCTGGGCTCTGGTGCTTTTGCAATGACTCTCGCTGGGGTCCTCCAGCCCTCCTCCCCGTCCAGCTTAACTGTAACACTCTGACCCGGCTGCAGTGTCGACAAGGGCCTGGCTGAATGACGCCTGTTGTAGAAGAAGCGGTCGGCAGATTTAGTTTGTTGGTCTTTTAGTCTTACAGTTTGGTGATCAACTACAGTTGGACGTAGCTGCTGGGGCAACACCGGCACCGTAGTCTTGATCTCACGGCCAAACATGAGATGAGCTGGGCTGTGACCTGTTGCGGTGATGGGAGTAGCTCTGTAGCTCAGCAGGGCGAGCTGTGGGTCTGGCTGTCGCAGGATTCTCTTGGCGATGGCAACACTCCTCTCAGCCGCTCCGTTTGCTTGTGGGTAGTGAGGACTGGACGTCGTGTGCTGAAAGTTGTATGTCTCACTGAACTGGCGGAACTCAGCTGAAGCGAACTGGGGGCCATTATCTGTTACCAGCTCAAGAGGAATACCCCACCTCGCAAACATACACTTAAATTGTGAAATGACTTGGTTACTACTTATGGTAGGCAAATGTGAAATCTCAATGTACGGGAATAGTAGTCTGTTGCTACCAAATACTGTTTACCATCCTGCTCACACAGATCAGCTGCTATTTTCTGCCAAGCACCTTGTGGCAGTGGTGTGGTAATCAGTGGCTCTTTTCTTTGGGTAGGTTTGTTCTTACAGCAAAACTCACAAGTGCTGACTATCTCTGCAATATCTCTCCCGACACCTGGCCACCACACTGACATGTTGGCCCTTCTCCGGCACTTTGTGAGTCCCTGATGACCCGCATGTATTTGTGATAGTACAGTCTTCGCATTGTAGATGGAATAACAATGCGGTCATCATTAAAAGTCCACTGACTTCTGACAGGTGAGCTCTAACTGTGTGGTATTTGAGCAGGTTGTGTGGCATGCGTGACGAATCTGAGGGCCAGCCATTATTCGTATAACGAATCACAGTTTGCAGAATGTTATCATTGCATGTGGCCTCTCTTATCATGTTTAATCTGTCTTTAGTGATTGGCCTTGTTTCAACCACTGCCTGAACATAAGCTTTTACCTCCTGTTCAGTGTCGGACACGGTACAGTCCTTCAGAGGGTTACGAGACAGAGTGTCCGCCACAATGAGCTGCTTCCCTGGAACATGAACAGCTTCTGGGTTGAACTTCATTAAGCGCATCAAAAGTCTCTGACACCTAACAGGTGCTTTGTCCAGGTCGTATGTGTTTATCAGCAGAACAAGGGGCTTGTGATCAGTCTGCAAAACAAATCTGTCCATGCCCTGCAGATATCTCCCGAAAAGCTCGCACGCCCACACGCTGGCGAGACATTCTTTCTATCTGGGAGTACCTGCGCTCCGTCTCTGTCAGTGTCCTTGAACAAAAGGCGACTGGGCGGAGTCCCTCGTTGTGCTCCTGCAGAAGTGCGCCCCCCAGGCCGTAACTACTTGCATCCCACTTACAACGGTCGGCCTTGTTGCATCATAGTATGCCAAAACAGGAGCTGAAATCAACATTCCTTTTACCTTTTTAAAGGCATTTTCTTGTGCCTCTCCCCATGTCCACATTGTGTCGCTCTTCAGTAGGGAGTTGATGGGGTGCATTGTTGTAGAAAGATCCGGGAGGAATTTCCCCAAATAGTTAATCATCCCGATCTGCCGCAGTTCTGTTATGTTTATTGGGCTGGGAAGCTCCGCGATGGCTCTGACTTTCTCCGTGTCCGGTCTGATGCCATCCTTCCCAATGATGTGTCCAAAAGTAGTGAATCTCAGATTGCGGAACTGACATATCCTTGTTTAACGAGTTTGTTTGCCCATATAATCTTTAGGGTATTAGGTGGCTTGCTGTTCGATGAAGCATCTTCGAGCTGATCCCAGTGAATAAATATAGGATGTGATTATAGGGCCAGGGATGCTGAAACAGCTGAGACTGAAGAGAGGTAAGCAGCTAGATGGGCTCGCTCTCCCTATGTTTAGGAACTTCAGTCCTGAAGCTCTGATCGTTTGCATCACCGCTTGAAGGTTCGGTCATGGTCCTTCATGTCTTTGCCATAGACCAGAATGTCATCCATTACACTACTGTGCCAGCAAGGTTTGAGGAGAGAACTCATTTCTGCTGAAATATTTCTGGAGCAGATGTAATGCCGAAGGGTAGACGGCAGAAACAGAAACGACCCACAGGTGTAATGAAGGTCGTGAGCTTCCTGCTGCTCCCATCAAGCGGGATCTGCCAAAACCCACTTGAAGCATCCACAGTAGAGAACACTGTTGCACCAGACAGCTTTGGAGCAATGTCCTCTAGATTCGGCAGAATGAATCTCTCTCGTTTAACAGCTTTGTTAAGTTTAGTCAGATCCACACAGATCCGTGGTTTCTTGTTCTTTTTTATCACAGGCACCATGGGAGCACACCAGTCTGTGGCTTCCTTTACTTCCTCTATAATGCCCAGAGACTGCATCCGTTTCAGTTCCTCCTCCACTTGAGGTAAGATCGGGAATGGTATGCGCCGTGGGGTAGCAATGCTGTAGGGCTAAGCATCTGGCCTCAGCTCTATTTTCACTGGTTCACATTTCAATAGTCCAATGTCCCCAAAAACGTCATCATATGATTCAAGCGCATTAACTCTGCACACTAGTCCCATTTTGATTGCTGTTTTATGACCAAGCAGGTTTGTTGTGAAGGGGCCTGACATAACATAAATCCAAAAGGGAAAAATTTCTCCATACCTTTCACAGCGAGTCATGAATTTGCCTTTGCAAATCAGTGTTCCACCTGGGCTGGTGAAGGTCGACTTCGTTTTGATCAGGGGAGGGCGCTGTTGCAGTTTGAGAAATGTCTCCTCAGGAATCACAGTGACATCTGCGCCCGTATCAATCCGGAACGTAACAGTTGTGCCATTTATTTCTAAATTCTCATACCATTTGTCCTCTTTACTGTCAACGACCTCAGCAACAGCCCCTAGAAACCAGGCACTACCCTCATCACTATCACAGTCAGTAGCTTTAAGTGCATTCACGTTTTTAGTTTTACACATTGCTTCAAAATGGCCCGTTTTATTGCATTTACGGCAGCGTTTCCCTGTAGCTGGACATGCGCCGTATTCATGCTGTCTCCCACACCTTGTACAGCCCTTTCTGTTTGTTGCCTGTTGTGCACATTTATACTGTTCATTGCCTTTGTTTTTAGCATACCTTTTGTCATATTGCTTTGGCTGCTTGAACTTACGTGCGTTTACGGCACCCACTTCAACATTTGTTGCTTTGGCGCTGGCATTTTGTGTTTTAACCAGCTCGGACTGTCGTGCGATACTGATAGCCTTTTCCAAGGTCAAGTCCGGTTCAAGTTGTAGTTTCTGTGACAATCACAATTGATATAGGTTTTTAATATATGTGACATATATAAAATTGGCCGTTTTCCTATATTATATGTTCATTGCATATAACAACGTATTCACTTGTACATCACCTTCTTCTTGGTCTAGCTTGGTAGCTATCCGATAGCGGATAAAACGTTGTCTCCAGGTCGGCCACGCCGAAGGCTGGATGAAGTCAAACGATTCCGGAGCCTGAAACTTGGCCATGCCGCTGCCTCAGTCTTGTCCGATGGGTGAAAGAGTCACTTCTGACACCATGTCATGAATTCACCGATTCACGGAAGTTAACTTAAGTAGCTTTTATTTAAGGTAAATACCCAACAGAGCAATAGCAGAGATCAATCCACTTCTGTGTGAACACATGAACACTCCATCATAGCTGTTTTCGTCAAAAGCAGCAGCAATCAGCAGAGCCCCCTAGTGGAGCGTAGTAATCACCAAATTAAGTCACCTCACAGTCACGACACATTAAAGAGCAACAAAACGGTTTTTATTGTTTGAATCTCTTAAAAAACTACACAGTTTTAAAGCTGGGACTTTGTTAAATATCATAAGTAACCTGCTCTGTCTTTTCTGTCGACGTGTTGTCAGTATCCTCTCTGCTCTGCGATGCATTTCACTGTGTGTGGCGTCACAGGCAGCGCCACGGCTTGTTGACCAAAGCAACAGGGGGGCGGGTAACTAAGGGGGGCGGGTCTTTGCGAAGGGTCAATTCGGCTAGGTATACATCCGCGCTAAAATATCAAGGTGAAAGTCATCATAACTTGCGTAGAATAGACCCAGCTCCCAACCCAACTTTGAGAATAGATTAACGGCGATATTTTTTTTATCGCCCGATAAGAGTCTTACGTTAACGCAGCACGTTAACGCCGATAACGGCCCACCACTAGTACATATATATGTGTGCATATATGTACATATATGTACATATAATATAGGAAAACGGCCAATTTTATATATGTCACATATATTAAAAACCTATATCAAAACCTATATTGAAACATATGTTTATATAGGTTCTTTCCATGTGGGGAAAAGGACACCTGTGTGACACACTTTTAATCTCATTTTCTTTAATTGACTCCAGTTATCTTTTGGAGAAGTCGTCACACAGAGTTTCACACACTGTCCTGTCAATGATCACTCAATGTCTTCAATATCATTCTGAAAAATATAACTGTGGTGTTAGATTAGTCAGATTGTGTTTGTCTATGAGTGTGACTTAATTTTATTAATAATAAATGCAGAAATATAGATATTTTCAAAGGGTTCACAAATGTATTCTTGTCACTGTATATATTGTATTCATATTGAAATGGTTCTTTGTTCAGATGTTTCAGTTGTAAATTTATATCATTGTCAAGGCCTCATATTCACAGTGTCTCTGCTGCCCTGCTGGTGACAACATCAATAATACAGATTCAATCTTCTTCACTTACACATTCTTCTTTCACAACTCAAAACTGCAGTGATCTTTCTGAATGACATTTCTGAATATAATTACATTAATAAATGTCTACAAGCACAAACTGTCCTTCACCTCAAGTGAGAATAGAGTTAAAATTAGAGTTGTACTCGAGACCGATCTTAAGACTATTTTTTGAAGATCTTGGTCTTGTCTTGGTCTCAGACTGAAGGGACTCAGGATTGTATTTCAAGACCGGTATGATTGCAAAAAAGTACTTGTAAAATATATTGATATTTATATTATAACGTATGATATAATTAAGCAATATCACAAGAAAGAGGGCTGTTTTCACATATATGAGCACAACTGCAAACGTGATATTGATTTTTTACAAATGTTCAATGAACAAAATTTTATTTTTAAAACATTAATCTCAACATTATTTATGAATCTGTAATTGTTCCAATTCCGATGCAACTTCTGTTCCTCCTCTGCAGTGTAAAGATGAATTTTGTTGTTAGTGATTTCAATCGATTGGTAACAGCTCTATATAGTGTATTATTATTCTAATGGTAATTATTGATTAAAAATAAGACATTTCTCAGGCAGTAAATGTGGATCTTTCAGATTAATTTGAGGAGTGCTAGTCTGGTCTGGCCTTGGTCTCAGTTTAGGTGGTCTTGACTACAACACTTTGAAACTTTGTGTGTGTGTGTGTGTGTGTGTGATTTCACAAAATGAAAAACAATACTTTAGAAAGTGTCAATGCAGAAAGATGAACATGATGAACAGTAAGAATGAATCCAGCATGTTCTTCATTTCTCAGTTGTGTTGAGCTCGAGTCTGTTTAAAGTCAAGAGACTGAAATGTTGATTGCGTGAAAGTGTGTATTTCAGTGTGACTCTCAGTCCTGCAGTATCATGTGACTGAGGAGCAGATCATGTGTTCAATCATTTACAGCTCAATCAGCTGAACTCACAGCAGCAGAAAGAGGCTGAACACTTCAAATATACTTTACATTGTGATTCATGTGTGAGAGTCAAATATGATCTTACCACAGTTTCTCCAGTTTACAGTGAGGATCCTGTAGTACATCAGACAGCAGATTCACTGATTCTCCTATTTTATTCTCAGACAGACTCAGTTCTCTCAGGTGTGAGAGGTTTGATCTCAGAGCTGAAGCCAGAGCAGCACAACCTTCATCTGTGACTCCACAATCCTTCAAACTGTAGAGAACAATGACACACTCTTCACTCTCTCAGTTCAGATCAGATCAGATCATTTATAAAACTTTCTGTAGATTTCATCCTAAAAGTGTATGTGCGCATAAAAGCTAGATTCTGTGTACGCACAAAAGTTTCCAGATTTATAAAACCATGTGTTTTGGGTTACTACATGTTCAAAAAATGTAGGTTTTTGGTTTGATTCTGGTCTAAAGCTTGACAAACAGATAAATGTAGTAGTTAAAGGGTGTTTTTTTCAGTCTTGTAAAACCTTTTTTATCAACCAAGAACTTTGAAAAAGTAATTAATGCATTTGTTATTTCCCGTTCAGACTATTGTAATTCACTTTATTATGGGATCAACAGCTCATCTATGGTTGACGAGATCACGTAAATCTCAGCACATCTCTCCTGTCTTGATCTCTCTCCAGAGGTTGCCTGTAAAATTCAGAGTTGAATTTAAAATATTAATTTTGGTTTTTAAATCACGCCAGAACCTGCGCAAAGAGCTTATGATGCCTAGTTTTACTATTCATAACCTCATCTGCATATCATTTACATACAATCTCATCCACTGACACCACACAGCAAAAACTGCAGTGTTAAATTAACTCTCCTGGGAGTACATGTGAGACCATACTCAAGAGTGTTAAAGTGTTAAATTAAGAGTGTTAAATGAACACTGAAGTGGTGTTAAAGTTAATAAGATAATTAAGTGATTAATTGAGTCATGATTGAGCATTATTGAAGACACCTGATGATAACAAGCAGAATCACCAAAGGAGAAAATCACAATTTTTAAGCCACCATCGTGGAGATGAGGGTTTGCTTTAGTTGAGCTCTTGACCCTTGACTTTTTAATATTAGAATTTATTTGGGCAGTTTTAACTGTGTTAAAACCAACCAGACAAGCAAAGTTAAAAGATGATCAGGTGTTGTTGGTTATGTTTTCACATAATCATTATTTGATCAGAATCACTGAATTCATCTAGAGCCCAATCTCTGAGTTAGATTCACATTATTGATTACAGCAGCGCTGTGATTCTACAGCAGAAGATCAGCTTTATCAATATAACTGAAGGATTTCACAAACAGTTGTCTGAGCAAAAAAAAAAAAAGTCTTTCTTTTAGGCACACACAGACATCAAGAATCAGCCTGTGAATCTCAACGACGGTGACAAGCAAATATTCTGAACATATTTTCAACAGATCAACTCTGAACATAGAAAACAAGCTACTAAAAAGTCGCATAAACAGAACAAAATAAAATATGAGAATAAAGGAAATTACTAAGACAATTCAGCTCATAATTTATTCATGCAGCAATGCATGATGGGAGCCATGGATGAATTTTGATCAGTGGCACCCAGAATGCACTGCAGCATGCTTTTGATGGCCACCACTGTTGAGATTCACAGGCTGATCTGATGTCTGTGTGCCTAAGAGAAAGGTTTTTTTTTTTTTTTGCTCAGAAAACTGTTGTGAAATCCTTCAGATTGTATTGATAAAGCTGATCTTGTGCTGTAGAATCACAGTGCTGCGTATCAATAATGTAACTAACATGAAAACATAACCAACACCAACGGATCATTTTTTTTCATTGTTTGTCTGGATGTCATAACTCAGTTAAAACAGCCCAAACAAAATTTTTTTTAAAAAGTCAAGGGTCAAGAGCTCAACTAAAGCAAACCCTCATCTCCACGATGGTGGCTTTAAAATTGTGATTTTCTCCGTTGGTGATTCTGCTTGTTATCATCAGGTGTCTTCAATAATGGTCAATCTCACTCAATTAATCACTTAATTAACTCATTAACTTTAAACACCGCTTCAGTGTTCTTTTAACACTCTTGAGTATGGTCTCACATGTACTCCCAGGAGAGTTAATTTAACACTGCAGTTTTTGCTGTGTAAATTTGATTTGACTTTTGTTTAAAACAATTAAAATACTATTTGGCCAGTGGAATGAATGAATCAGCTCTACTCTAAAAACTTTATCTGAGAAGTATTTATATCTACAATTTGTTTTATGGATATTTGAAATATTTATTCTAAACATAAAGAGGATATTGGATGATTTTATCAATGTAATGTGTATAGCATAAATGGCATTTATAGTCCGTATCTAATATTTTCCAATGTCTCGTACCTTTGATGGTGTTAACATGCACAGCAAAAAACTGCAGTGTTAAATTAACTCTCCTGGGAGTACATGTGAGACATACAAGAGTGTTAAAGAACACTGAAGCGGTGTTAAAGTTAATGAGTTAATTAAGTGATTAATTGAGTGATGATTGACCATTATTGAAGACACCTGATGATAACAAGCAGAATCACCAACGGAGAAAATCACAATTTTTAAGCCACCATCGTGGAGATGAGGGTTGCTTTAGTTGAGCTCTTGACCCTTGACTTTTTAAAATAAAATTTTGTTTGGGCTGTTTTAACTGAGTTATGACATCCAGACAAACAAATGAAAAAATGATCCCTTGGTGTTGGATCCCTGATGTCTGTGTGTGCCTAAAAGAAAGACTTTTTTTTTTTTTGCTCAGAACAACTGTTTGTGAAATCCTTCGATTATATTGATAAAGCTGATCTTCTGCTGTAGAATCACAGCGCTGCTGTAATCATAATGTGAATCTAACTCAGAGATTGGGCTCTAGATGAATTCAGTGATTCTGATCAAATAATGATTATGTGAAAACATAACCAACAACACCTGATCATCTTTTAACTTGCTTATCTGGTTGGTTTTAACACAGTTAAAACTGCCCAAATAAATTCTAATATTAAAAGTCAAGGGTCAAGAGCTCAACTAAAGCAAACCCTCATCTCCACGATGGTGGCTTAAAAATTGTGATTTTTCTCCTTTAGTGATTCTGCTTGTTATCATCTGGTGTCTTCAATAATGCTCAATCATGACTCAATTAATCACTTAATTATCTTTAACTTTAACACCGCTTCAGTGTTCATTTAACACTCTTATTTTAACACTTTAACACTCTTGAGTATGGTCTCACATGTACTCCCAGGAGAGTTAATTTAACACTGCAGTTTTTGCTGTGCAGTTTTGCTGATAATGTGAACATATCTTTTATGATGTTTATAGGCTATTTTTAGTGGAAACAGATCCTACATGTTTATTGCAGAGTAAATATACAATTGACTAACGAAGTATTTTAAAAAGGAAACGTGCAAATCTTGCCATAATATTGAAGTAAGTGTGCATCACTGATCATCGTTCTCACTAAAATATTATATCATAACATGAGATCTGCAGTTTAGTTTAAAGAGGAATTATTGTGCTCCTATCACTCCTCACTGTCATTAAAACAGCGTGTCACAGGAAAAGTGATCAAAAGTGGCACATCCACTGTCTAAATTCATATAATTTCTGTTTAACTTCTGCGTAATGACTTTCAGTGCTTATCGCCATTAATGAAAGTGGAATATTAATGTAAATGTGTATATCAAAATGAAGACAGAGTTTAAAATTGTTCTGTTGACTTCATTGATTTTAAGTTCGTACTCATGGGTCAGAGTTTGTGAGCAGGTTAAGTTAACATTAAGTTTGTTTTTATAAATCCCATCTTTTGTGTAGGAAGTGGCGTACGGCTCTTTCAGGACATGTTTTGTGTGTAACGGTTATAAATGAGGCTCCTGTGCTGCGTTTCCCAAAAGCATCGTAAGCCTAAGAAGTTCTTAAAAATGATTGTACGACTATTCTTGATATTAGAGTCTGTTTCCCAAAGCATTAATGAACTCACAGCAGCAGAAAGAGGCTGAACACTTCAAATATACTTTACATTGTGATTCATGTGTGAGAGTCAAATATAATCTTACCACAGTTTCTCCAGTTTACAGTGAGGATCCTGTAGTACATCAGACAGCAGATTCACTGATTCTCCTATTTTATTCACAGACAGATCCAGTTCTCTCAGGTGTGAGGGGTTTGATCTCAGAGCTGAAGTCAGAGCAGCACAACCTTCATCTGTGACTCCACAATCTCTCAACCTGTAGAGAGAAATCAAACAGCATAATAAATAGTTAAACTATCAAAAAACATCAAACAACTTTCAATTCCAATATAATTTAACAATGTCAAATTATTTTCCAAGTTTCATGGTCAAATTCACACTAATCAAAAAGGTTAAGATTGAATTAAATTAATATTTATGTATTTATTAACTTTAAACCAAGGGTCTTCAACCGGGGGTCCACAGCGGTACTGCAGGGGTCCGACAATTAATGTTTGATCAAAGGAAATGTTTTGATCTCTTAAACTCAATGGCCAATCAGAGGAGATTCATTAAGTGAGAATCCACTCACACACAAAAGACTTATTTTGGATGTTGTTTTTATAACTTCTATAACTGTGGTCCCATGTTTCCAGAGGGTGGAGGACATGTTTTCTGTGCCAGTTAATGCATTACACCTTCGTATGCATCTCCAGTTATCACCTGCTGCTGAGACAATCAAATGCGAGTTTTTGCAAAATGATCTGGAACAGTGTGCCACCTTCTGAAATGGGACTAGATCATTTTCCAAAAACATTTGATTGTCTCAGCAGCAGGTGATAACTGGAGATGCATACGAAGGTGTAATGCATTAACTGGCACAGAAAACATGTCCTCCACCCTCTGGAAACATGGGACTACATACAACACTACAGTTATACAAATACAAATAAATCACAATTCAATATCACCATTTTCATCTTTATTCAAAAATAAATGCAGCGATGCCGGTTGAAAAGCTGTGCCGTCATTTTCGTGTCATATTGCCTCGGCCAATCAGAGTAGCGTTTACTGGTTTTTGTCTCTTTGGTTGAAATCCAAAGCCCTTGATAGAGAGTTGTCCTCGCCTGTCCTTTAGCTGCTGTTGGTTCTTTTTAAATTAGAAATAAGGAGGATAGGCCTAATATATGCTACCATGAAATTATTTTCTGAACTATAATTTCCCACAAATTGCATTTCCAAATAAATAAACAGATACATGCAAAAATACATGTATGCATAAAGAAATAACTTGATTAGGCTAATTTAAATAAACCAGTTAAAGAAAAACAGTAAAATGTAAAAAAACAAAAAAAAAACAAAAAAAAAAAACAACAAGGCCTGAATAAATAAATAGGCATTCACATAATAAATCGTCTTTGCTTATAAATAATCAGTATGTGAAGAGTTCAGATGCAAAAGCCTCTAAATGCCATCTGAAATTCTTCTAGAATGATCATTTTTATAAAGCCTGTATAGTTAAGTACTTTCACTTAAATGACAATTAATAGGTAATTTGCATTGCCATTTAAGTGAAATTATTGAACTTAAAATATACAAGCTTGATAAAAACGATCATTCTAGAAGAAAATTTCAGATGGCACTTAGAGGCTTTTGCATCTGAACTCTTCATGTATTAATCATGTTGATAGGCCCTATAAAACAAATATTACATATTAATCAAGTAAATTTCCTGCATCTGTTATTGACGTCCAAATGACGTCCAAAAAAATGACCCAGTTCAAAGGTCAAATGTTGAACGTCAAGATGATGTCCAAGTTGGGTCATGGTTGGACGTCGAATAGATGTTCAGAAATTGTCATGGACCGACGGACCTAATATAGACATGATCTGCACGTCTATCCGACATCCAATGTTTAGTGGGATACTTTTTTGATATTCTATTCCAATTATTTGTAAAAAGTAATGACTTATTAAATAATCTTAAATGTCTCACTGTACATTGTTATTCTTGTTATGGTGGAGCCGCTGCTGCACATTACATCTGCTCTTTACTAGAGAACCTGCACTAACTTCAGATACTCAGAGATTTGATTGTTCATCTGACAGTAAAATTAAAATGTATGATTCTGCTATGTTAACTATACATTAATTATCTTAAATTCTTTTATGTCATTCATTTAAAAACAAATATTTAAATTCCTTCTTTATGTGCGAGAACACTGACTTTCTTTAAATGTCTGAAGGAATTTTACATTGTGACGGTTTAGAAAACATCAAAATACTGACCACTAAACTCTGGACAACTTCTGCAGCACTAAAGATTTATGAACTTTTATAGATGGAGCTGTTGAATGCTTGAATCTGATTGGTTGACGAATGTTCTAACATGTGATTATTTTCAGGGAAACACACGACTGAAGTAGTTCTAGCAGGTCTTGACCGCATTACAGTTCATATCACTTCACCAAAGTTATTTCAGTTATTTCATAAGGTCCTTACAGCCTACAACTGCAAAAGAAACAAAACCCACAATGACCGAGAAAATAAATATAGTAAACAATATGATAAAAACAATAAATTATTGTCAAGGTTTTTGCCACAAAATATGTTTTTATTATGTCCTGAAAGGTCATACTCTCTTTCTTCCGCTCTCTCTCTCACTCAAACACACACACACACACACATACACGCCTATATTACAACAGGGGACTATCACTCTACACCCGCCAAGAGGGGACTAGTGTTTCTGGTCATTTTGAAGAAACAAAATGACATACAAAATTTCTTTTAAGGTCTTTTTTTCATAATATAACTTCAAATGAGCATTTTTTTTATTTTTTAAAAAATATGCCAAGAGGGGACCTGCAACTCTGACCGATGTCTACCTATCCAACAGGGGACCTCCATAGCCTGCAATGGAGCAGTGTGTGTGAACAGTGAACTGGCAGTGAAGTCATTCTGTAACTTTATATAATTATGTAATGTTCACACAGGCATAAGGGATCACAGTAGGCATAAACATACATATACAAATAAAAAAGAATGACCAAACCATCAGTTATTAAAAATTTAAACGTTGAATTGCTTGAGGAAAAACCATTTGAATCAGTTTTAAATACAACGGGGGAAAATACAGTCAGTCAGATCATGGCAACAGTTCAAAAGCTAATGTTTTGGACATTACAGAAGAGCATTTTCTTTAAGAAATGTATTCTCTGTTGTGGCTTCATACAGTATATGATCAGTCCACATATCCCATTTAAGCTTATGTCAAGTATACCAAGATATTTATAATTTTGGACTGATTGTTCTGGCTGCCTATTAATTAAAAAATAATTTATGCTCTCTAAAATTAATAGACATTTCCTTTGTTTTGGAGATGTTTCGAATGAGATTTGATTTCTTGCTCCAATTTAAAAAGATTGAGGACTGGACTGTGTTCCTCCTGCCCATCATATAAGAGACATGTTTCCACTGTTGAGCCAAAAACCTCAAAACTTGCTGCATTAAAAAATCCTCAGTTGGCTCAATTAAATTATGTGAACTGAACACTGGCACTTCATTTCTTAAACCAACCAAAGATTTTCAATGAAACAATCAACATAAAAATTAATTTTGATCTAAAAAAAAAAATACTTATTACAGTGTATTTTTTATGGCAAGAACTAAGTTCAAAAGTTTAAATCTAGCAGATACAGGTATAAGGTAACAATTGCAGGTCACCATTTTATCAGGTTAGTGATTATATTAAACAAATGGATACTGGTCCCCTGTTAGATGGTGTGAAATTATCTGGTTGCTTTGCCAGTTCTTCATTTTCATTCATTTTGACCTTAAAAATCTTTTTACAGTGTATTTTAATAACAAGAATAGGTGTTTTAGTGTTTTTATGAACATTGCTGCTACATTCAAAGATATACAGAATACAAAATATTGCTAAATATAAAGGTATAAATATAAAAATATTATTTAACATCACTGAACCAACCTACCAATTTCAACAAAACTAGGTTTTATGGGTTAAATCAAGCAGAAATAGCTCTTTAAGGTAACAATTGCAGGTCATCACTTTATACAGTGAAATTTGATTTGATTAAACAACATGCCTTTGGTCCCCTGTTTGATGGTAAATTGCTACATCTGTTTGGTTGCTTTGCCATTTCTTTCCATCACAAACACACTCAGATCTCAAAATGTTATGTTAACTCACTGCATTACTGCCAAATTGTCAGTTATCTCAATTAAATTATGTGAACTTAACTGACACTTTAGCTGAACAACTGAAGATTTTCAATGCAGAATCAACATAAAACTGAGTTTTGTCCTTTAAAATCGTTCTACTGCAATGAACATTATGAACATTGCTATTACATTCAGAGATAGTCAGAATAGGAAATATTGCTAAATATAAAGGCAACCAAGCAGGTGTCACTTTACCATCTAACAGGGGACTAGTGTCCTTTTGTGTAATGAAATCAATATAACATGCACATTTTGCTGCTGCTTAACTTCACCATGTACACTTTAACTTGTGTGAAATGGGCATGGAATGGTGAATAAAAAATGGTAACCTATTATGGTAACCTGTTATTATAATGGTGAATTAGCTAATTTTGTTGATGTCAATTATTAACCTTACTGAACCAACCTAAATACTTTAATTTATAACAACAAAACAAAGTTTTATGGGTTAAATCAAGCAGAAATAGCTCTTTGACGTAATATCACTTTATACAGTGAATATTGATTCAATTAAATAAAATGCTTTTGGTCCCCTGTTAGATGGCAAATTGCGAAATCTGTTTGGTTGTTTTGCCATTTCTTACCATCACAAAACACACTGTAAATATTTTCCAGGTCAGATCTCAAAACTTTTTTGTTGACTTGATGCATTGCTGAGTTGTCAGTTATATCATTAAATTCATTTGAACTGAATGTCTTTTAACACTGGCACTTTAGCTAAAACAATTAAATATTTTCAATGCAACAATCAACAAACACTGAGTTTTAACCTTTAAAATCTTTCTAAATTGTATTTTTATGGCAATATCTGGTGTTTTAGTTTTTATTATGAACATTGCTATTACATTCAGAGATATGAAACATTGCTAAAAGTAAAGGCAACCAAACAGGTGTCACACTTTACCATCTAACAGGGGACCACTGTTCTTTTGTGTAATGAAATAACTATTACATGCACATTTTGCTGCTGTTTACCTTTACCATTTAACTTGATTGGAAATGGCCATGGAATAAAAAAAATGGTAACATATTGTGGTAACCTGTTATTGTAATGGCAAATTAACTAATTTTGTTGAAGTCAATTAAACCTTACTAAACCAACCTAAATACATAAATTTTCACCCCAGAAAAAGTTTTATGGGTTAAATCAAGCAGAAATAGCTCTTTAAGGTAACAACTGCAGGTCATCACTTTATACAGCGATTTTTGATTTGATTAAACAAAATGCCTTTGGTCCCCTGTTTGATGGTAAATTGTGACATCTGTTTGGTTGCTTTGCCATTTCTTACTATCACAAACACACTGTAAATATTTTGGAGGTCAGATCTCAAAATTTTATGTTGACTTGCTGCATTGCTGCAAAATTGTCAGTTATCTCAATTAAATTATGTGAACTAAATGTCTTTTAACACTGACACTTTAGCTGAACCAACTGAAGATTGTCAATGCAAAAATCAACATAAAACTGAATTTTGACCTTTAAAATCTTTCTAAATTGTATTTTTATGGCAATATCTGGTGTTTTAGTTTTATTATGAACATTGCTATTACATTCAGAGATATGAAACATTGCTAAATGTAAAGGCAACCAAACAGGTTTCACACTTTACCATCTAACAGGGGACCACCGTTCATTTGTGTAATGAAATCATTATTACATGCAAATTTTGCTGCTGTTTAACTTTACCATTTAACTTGAGTGGAAATGGGCATGGAATAAAAAAGGTAACATATTGTGATAATCTGTTATTGTAATGGCAAATTAACTAATTTTGTTGAAGTCAATAATTAAACCTTACTAAACCTTAAATATGAAGTTGAATGACAACTTAAATACATTAATTTTTACCCCAGAAAAAGTTTTATGGGTTAAATCAAGCAGAAATAGCTCTTTACGGTAACAATTGCAGGTCATCACTTTATACAGCGATTTTTGATTTGATTAAACAAAATGCCTTTGGTCCCCTGTTTGATGGTAAATCGAGACATCTGTTTGGTTGCTTTGCCATTTCTTACTATCACAAACACACTGTAAATATTTTGGAGGTCAGATCTCAAAATTTTATGTTGACGCTGCATTGAGATAACTGACAATTTTGCAGCAATTAAATTATGTGAACTAAATGTCTTTTAACACTGACACTTTAGCTGAACCAACTGAAGATTTTCAATGCAACAATCAACATAAAACTGAGTTTTGACCTTTAAAATCTTTCTAAATTGTATTTTTATGGCAATATCTGGTGTTTTAGTTTTATTATCAACATTGCTATTACATTCAGAGATATGAAACATTGCTAAATGTAAAGGCAACCAAACAGGTTTCACACTTTACCATCTAACAGGGGACCACCGTTCATTTGTGTAATGAAATCATTATTACATGCAAATTTTGCTGCTGTTTAACTTTACCATTTAACTTGAGTGGAAATGGGCATGGAATAAAAAAGGTAACATATTGTGATAATCTGTTATTGTAATGGCAAATTAACTAATTTTGTTGAAGTCAATAATTAAACCTTACTAAACCTTAAATATGAAGTTGAATGACAACTTAAATACATTAATTTTTACCCCAGAAAAAGTTTTATGGGTTAAATCAAGCAGAAATAGCTCTTTAAAGGTAACAATTGCAGGTCACCATTTTATACAGTGAATAGTGATTTTGTTAAACAAAATGTTTTTGGTCCCCTGTAAGATGGTAAAGTATGACACCTGTTTAGTTGCTTTGCCATTTCTTACCATCACAAATGCACTGTAAAGACTTTGGAGATATAGGGCCAGATTTACTAAAAAGGGAAAATTAGTGTGAGAGCTCAAAACCATAAAAGTGCTGATGGTAGTGGAAATTTCAGCGTGTGATCTACTGACGAAGCACAAATTAAAGAACACACTGACGCAGCCGGATCACTTCCATAATGACCAACGCAATCTACCAATACACAAATTAGCATCTGGTTTAAGACTTTTACATTTAAAAGGTAAACTTCAACAAATGCATATGCAAAAAGGTCAGCTGCAAAAATATCTGTGTCCATGCCTTTTCAGAGCTAATTTTTCACTGTCTTTAGTAAATCCTGAAAGTGGATTTGTGCTGTTGCAAACCGTTAGTAAATCTGACCCCAAATGTCAATTTTATATTTTGACTTGCTGCATTGAAAATTAGGGCTGTACAATATTTTGAAATATCACAAATGTATATATATGTATATATATATATATATATATATATATATATATATATATATATAGGTTATAGGTTATATAATTTTCAGTTTTTAAATATATTTAAATATATTTAAATTGAGTAAAAAAATATTGTATCACATACTGCATATATTTATGACGAACTGGTGTATTAGTGTTGTTATGAACACTGCTATTATATTCAGAGATATGAACTATTGTTATATATAAAGGCAACTAAACAGGTGTAGCACTTTACCATCTAACAGGGGACCATTGTCCTTTTGTGTAGTGAAATTACTACAACATGTACATGCTGCTGCTGCTTAACTATCATTTACACTTTAACTTTAGAAATGGTAACGTCTAAATTAACTTTTTAAATTTTGTTCCACTTTATACAGTGAATAGTGATTCTGTGAATCTCAAAATGACTGTCAGAGTCCCCTGTTAGATGGTAAACTGCGACACCTGTTTGGCTGATTTGCCATTTCTTACCATCACAAACACACTGTAAAGATTTTGGAGGTCAGATCTCAAAATTTTATGTTGACTTAATTGAAATATATGAAGTATGGATGTTTTTAGGTGGTTAATCTGCATTTGAAAGTTTGAAAGGGTTTTAAATCTAGCTAATCAAGTAAAACTACTCAAAATCAAGTAATTTTAGCATGCCAAAATCAACTTTAATCATATAAAATGTAATTTCCCAACAGCAAAATTATGGACAATGCTGATGGCTAGTAACTTTGGAAAACCACTAGCCACAGTGGCTGGTGAGCAAAAAAGTTAATGTCAAGCCCTGGCTAGGACACATTTTTCAATATTTATGTCACTTTTTCAAAACTCTTCACTCAGTTCTCCAAATCAGCTTTCAGCTTCACAGCAGTTAATTTCACATTCAGAATGCACTAAAACCACCAAAACACTTCAATTATGTCTCAAATCATGTCATGTCATGTCATTTTTTTTTTTTTTTTTTTGCTGTTCAAAATTCACTGCAGTTTGTTACAATGTTCATGTTTACATTAGTGTACAAAATTATTTCTTTATTAAGTTTTATTAAGTTTCCCCTTTTGTATAGATGATGAAAATGATGAAAGACTGACATGTAACTGTTCAGCTACACCTAATAGTTTTGATAGTATTTCATTTTTTTTTTTAGATTTGGAATATATTTCAATATGATACTACTGTAGAAGTGTTGCAAATTTTTGTCTAAATAATAACTGTGCGAATAATTATGAAATGTGTCCTATAGTGATTGAAAAAACTGTAAAAGCAGCTGTAAATGTGGCCTTATTTATCATTCAAAATTAGTGTTAAACACGTTTACACAAACACATGTAGATGGTCAAAGTATCACTGCCTCTATAGGATCGTTCACACCACCAATGAGTGACTAAGACACAGAATGATAATGTGCAGTGAGAAAGTCGCAGATACTAAAAACTTAATGAGTTAAACTCTTTTTTTAAGATATAATTTAAAACCGTGGTCTAAAGATTGAATGGTTTGGCCATAACTCATTATAATCCTTGATATTCTAAACATAGGTAATTTCGTGTGTATTTAGAATTGAGCTTGTGGCACCAACCCCCACTGACAATTTACATTTCAATAGGCTTCAAAAACCAGTTTTGTCACAGGTGAGGTACAGGCCAAAAGAGCTTACTAACTACAAATATTGTTACCAATGTCTAAGAATCTAAGAATCTGTGGAACTTCACAAATAAACTAGAGAAGATTCTGGGATTTACCCAAATTAAATTAAAAAACAGTTTTACCACCGTTAGGATGCATTTCTGTTTAGGATAACTGAGTGAAGAGTTTTGAAATATTACCTAACCAGCTTCACAGAAGTTAATTTCACATTCAAAATGCACTAAACAGAAGTTAATTTCACATTCAAAATGCACTAAAACTACCAAAAACACTTAATTTATGTCTCAATTCTTCACAAGACTAGCAAAAGTCCCCCCCAACAAACACACTTTGTCACTCATAAAACAAAACAACAACAACAAAACAGGAGCATTACACAATGTTTTCTTTTGTACTTCTTTACAAAACAAAAATAGCATCTACTGTTTATAATTCACAGTAGTTTATGTTACATAATCCATGTTAAGTTAGATGGTGATAAAAAAAAAAACTAACACTTGTGTAGGTGTTCAGCTTACATGTAATTATTTTGATTGTATTTGTTGTTTTTTAGATTCAGAATATATATCAATATGGTGTTACTGTAGAAATGTAGCAAATTTCAGTCTTACTCGTTTTTGTGTTGTGTTAGGTCTTGAACTTATGTTGAACAGTTTTGTAAAGAGTATGTAAGCATGTGTAAATTGGCCTGTATAGAACATAAAGCTTTGGTGATGTTTGTGTCTAAGTGAGAAATGAATTGTACGTTACATGACAAAAACTTATTTGTCATGTAACAACTGCAGTGAATTATAAACAGTAAAAAGTGTCAATCTTGTTTTGTAAAGAAATTTTACCAAAAAAAAAAAAAAAAAAAAAACATTGTGTAATACTCCTGTTTTTTGACAAAGTGTGTTTGTTGGGGGAAACCTTTTCTAGTCTTGTGAAGAATGACATGATTTGACACATAAATTAAGTATTTTAGTAGTTTTAGTGCATTTTGAATTTGAGATTAACTGTTGTGAAGCTGAAAGAAATGTGTCCTAGCGGTGGTAAAAATTGTTTTAATTTAATTTGGGTAAATCCCAGCACTTTCTCTTGTTTATTTGAGAAGTTCCACAGGTTCTTCTACATTGGTAACAGTATTGGTAGTTAGTGAGCTTGTTTGTCTGTACCTCACCAGTGATAAACTGGCCCTTTTGAAACCTAGTGTATTGAAATGTAAAGCGGGGGCAGTGGGGGTAGTGCACTCAACACAATCCAAACCCAATCCTGAATACACATGAAATTACCTATGTTAAAACATCAGGGATGAGTTATGGCCAAATCATTCAATTTTTTTGACTACAGTTTTAAATGGTCTTTTAAACAAAGAAAGTTTGTTTGACTCATTATTTTTTTAGTTTTGTCTGTGTGAATTTCTCACTGCATCCAAACCTTTAAGTTGATTTGGAGCTTTTTCAAAAATTATCTATGCTATCATGTCTGCTATTTCATAAAGAAACCTTGCTGCCATTTATGCAGCACTGTATCACTACAGAATTTGTAGTGTCTTATTCACCCAGTACACCAAACCAACTTTTTAGCTTCACAGCGATTAATTTCATATTTAAAATGCACTAAAACTACCAAAACACATAATTTCTCAAATCAAGTCATTTTTCAAGAACACTAGCAAAAGTTTCACCCAACAAACACACTGTGTCACTCATAAAACACTATCGACAGGCATTATACAATATTTGTTTGCTATTTTATGCTGTTCAGAATTCACTGCAATTTTTTACATGATGTTACAGTAAAATTGTTCCTCCTAGGTTTCCCCTTGTGTATAGACAGTGACTTAAGAAAATTTTCTAGCCATAAATGTTTTTTTCTGGCCATGAAACTGTTTTTGCCAAAACAAACAGTAATGACACCAACATTTTAGATACCAGTGAAGATTTAAAATTCTCTATTTCAATTTCAAGACCACATCTAAAACCACAAGCCTAATTGATATAAATGTAAAACATTATTAAAGACAAGTAAACAGTCAGTAATAAAATTATTATCCAAATGATACAAATAAAATGAACTGTCCTTTTCAGGTTTTTCATGTAGGTCTAACAGTAGTTTTCAGATACAGGAATTAAATAAAGTAAGGAAATGTAATATAGCCTTCACTGTAAATTAAACATCTTTATTAATGAATACTTATTAAAGTTACAAAAGTTATCCAGTCAACAGAAGTGAGGGATAATTTTCTTTTGCCTTTGTTGTTTGATTAACATTAAAAACACAGACAATGCATGGATCTAAGATACTGATACTGTATATTAAGACCTAACCAACTATGTTTACTGGGATACTCACTATTTTTTGACATATTTTTTATTAATCTGTCCACTTAAGAGCAAAATATCATGCAAGACAGCTCAGAGATACTGATTTTTGGGCATGCGCTTGTTTGCGCACACAAAACTTTTCTCACAGCACACAAAATGAGCTCCCTTTTGTGCCTTCTTGCACTTGAAGATTTAAATGGTCAAGGCTTAAACTCTCTTGATGATGCAGGGCTGACCCATCAACTGTCCCAATCGTTGTTTGTTTGTTCATGTTCATGCTTTGTTAGAATTCATAAAAATGCTACCAGCCAACTGGTGTGTGACACTGTTTTATACGCTCGCCAACACCAATTTTTACTCACATTTGGTGGTTGGGCAAGTATTAATATTAGGCCTTGTCTATATGTACATGCTTTTTTTCAAAACTGTTCAACTTAAGTTCAAACCCGAACATAATATTACATTAAATAAGACATCAGTTTGATATATTTCTTTAGTAATATCATACTGAAATATATTTTTCAGAATCTAAAAAATTATCTATCAAAACAATTAGATGTTGCTGAACATCAGTGATAATGTACTCATGTCCTCAGTGATAATCTGATAATATTTAGTTTATCTAGTTGTCATAAAACCAGACAATACATAAAGCCTGCTGTTTAAAAATCAAAATTCTAAGTTTTATGTTGATTATTGCATCCAAGTCTTAAACAGTTGGCTCAAATTAAATTAACCCTCTACCGCATAGTGTTGCCATATGGCAACATACACTTTGTGTTCATTTCCTTGCCACTATCTCTTTAAGAGAACATTCTTGTTTTTTGTTGGTAAGAGAAGACCTTAGTTTAGCCAATGAGGTGCTTTGGTTAAGTCACATGACATGCAATTTTTTCTGTGGCACGATTTTCTGACAGATTGCCGACTCTTGTCGGTAGTTGCTGAAAGCAAACTAAAATGTCAGTAAAAAACAAGGACCTGCCCATGTCACATTCACAAAATTGTTAACATCATCTCAGGTAAGTTATGATGACATATTCTCACTCAAAAAAGTTTTTATAAAATTAGTTTCTGGTAAATCGATAAAATGTCTGTGTTGCCATATGGCAACACTGCGCAATAATGGAATGACTTTATTATAATAGATTAGCTAGCTAGCAAAGGCCAGCTGCAGTCTGTTAATATGTAACAATAAATTATTGTTAAATTATTAAATAAAACATTAATGCTAGTGATATAATGTTGATTAGTCGTATGTTAAGGACTGCCGTGGCATTTGTATTATGGATTAAATCAACATCAAAGACCTGCAACCACAGCCAGTACTACTGGCCCAGACCTACCACTGGCCTACCATTGTGTCTCAAAAAGGCAGGTGCAAGTGGATGTAAGTGTATTGTTAGGGTGAAATGCACCAAATATGAGGTGTACCTGTGTCTCACCTCTGAAAATTTTTTTTATTATTTTTTATTCTAATTTACTTCCACTATTGTACGTTGTTGCCATATGGTCATAAAGTACCTTAAAATAATATTTTTTTTCCAAATTTTTTTTTACAGCACTTTAAGTTAAGCCATTCTAAGAAAAGAAAAAGAGTCAAATATTTTTTTTTTTATAGATTTATCATAATGTGTGCGGTAGAGGGTTAAATTTTAAAGTTGATCTGAAACTAAAAGTTAATGAGCCAACTGACAATTTTGCAGCAATGCTGAAGTCAATATAAAATTTGGAGATCTGACCTCCAAAATCTTTACAGTGTGTTTGTGATGGCAAGAAATGACAAAGCAACCATCGCACTTTACCATCTAACAGGGGACTCTAACAGAGTCAATTTGTTTAACAGAATGTGTTCATATATAAAGTGATGACCTGCAATTGTTACCTTAAAGTGCTATTTCTGCTTGATTTAACCCCCTAAAACTTTGTTTTGTTGGTATATACTGATGTGTGTTCATTGGTTTATTGACCACGGTTAGTTTGTTGATGTTAAATAATATTTTGATGTGAAAAAAAAGAGTTAGTTTACCTTTTTAGGTTATCATTTTTTATTCATCATTCTATGCCCAATTCCACACAAGTTAAAGTGTACATGGTGAAGTTCAGAAGCAGCAGCATGTGCATGTTATAGTGATTTCACTACACAAAAGGACACTGGTCCCCTGTTAGATGGTAAAGTGCAACCCCTGTTTGGTTGCCTTTACAACCTTTATATCCTTGCCCTTATTTTGGATCAAAATTCAGTTTTATGTTGATTTCATTGAAAATCCTCAGTTAGATCCTCAGAAAAAAAAAAAGAGTTCATATTAGGGATGACCATAATTATACGACAGTAAGACTTTTGACCAATTAATACCTGTAGTAAACAATTTAAGTAATTTTTAAAGTAATATGCTACACATATCAGTCAAAATTGTGTTTTTTAAGAGGAAAAAAAGATAAGTTGTCTATGTTATTTTAACATTCAGAAATGTAAAATATGTATCATTTACAAATGAACACCAAACAATATGCTATTTTATAAAATAAAAAAGATAAAATGTGCTGCTTTATGCTGCTATTTGCACATGCAAAACTAAACTTGTGGTATTTTAATGGGTCACAGACACTTATCCATTATAATTTAATTATAATTTAACCTTCTAATCTTTTCGGTTAACAAATAATGATCAGTTAAAGGGCATCGGCTGTCAGTCAGGAAAAAAAAACATCCAAAATGAACATCCCTACTTCATTTCAATTTTCAAAAAAACTGTTGAAATCTGAACTCCAAAATCTTTACAGAGTATTTGTGATGGTATAAAATGCTGAAGCAATGAAACAGATGTCTCAATGCACAATCTAACAGGGGTCCAAAGGCATTTTGTTTAATCATATCAATATTCACTGTATAAAGTGGTCACCTGCAATTGTTACATTAAAGAGCTATTTCTGCTTGATTTAACCGATAAAACGTTGTTTTGTTGTTATAAATGAATGAATTCAGGTTGGTTCAGCAAGTTTAGTAACTGACTTAACAAAATTAGTTAATTTGCCAATAACAGGTTACCATAACAGTTACAATAACGGGCTACCATATTTTTTTATTCACAGTTCCGTGCCCGTTTTCACACAAGTTAAAATGTTCATGGTAAAGTTAAGCAGCAGCAACATGTGCATGCTATAGTGATATCATTACACAAAAGGACACTGGTCCCCTGTTAGATGGTAATGTTTGACACCTATTTGGTTGCCTTTACATTTAGCAATATTTTGTAATCTGATTAGTTCTGTTTATAACAGTAATGTTAATAATAAAACTAAAACACCAGTTCACAAAATTTAATTGAGATAACTGACAATTTTGCAGCAAGTCAACATAAGATTTTGAGATCTGACCTCCAATATCTTTACAGTGTGTTTGTGATGGTAAGAAATGGCAAAACAACCAAACAGATCTGGCAATTTACCATCTAACAGGGGACTAAAGGTTGCCTGGAAAATTCAGCCTCACCACTGTACCAGCGGATGAGTCTGGTCGGCCATCGAATCAATTCAATTTCTAGGGCGGAGCAAATCCAAGCAAACAGGAAGCGGAGTAAACCAATCAGAGAAGGGCAGATATGACGTTAGCAAAGCGACAAGAGAGTCAACAGCGAAAAGTAAATAATTAATGTGTTTTTGGTCATTTAAAACTGAATTCAAGCTGAATAGAACGAACTCTCAGGTCTCCCGTGCGCAGTCTTTGTTGATATTGAAGGGACTTTCGCCGCACTAGAGTGACGCTGTTTGCGTCACTGAAATAAACAAATCTGATTGCACGGTACGTTTTGGAGTTGACTCGAATCGCGACGGAGGGCAGACTGACCAGACTGATATATCTAGTAGATATATATCATTCTGGCCTTGCCAGGCAAGACTAAAGTCATTTTGTTTAATCAAATCAATATTCACTGTATAAAGTGATGACCCGCAACTGTTACCTTAAAGAGCAATTTCTTCTTGATTTAAAACAAAACTTAGTTTTGTTGGTATAAACTGATGTATTTAGTTTGGTTCATTGATGTTAAATAATATTTTTGACTTGAACAAAATATGTTAATTTAGATGTTATTATTTTTATTCATCATTCAATGCCCAATTCCACACAAGCAAAAGTGTTCATGCTAAAGTTAAGCAGCAGCAGCATTTGCATGTGCAGTAGTGATTTCACTACACAAAAGGACACTGGTCCCCTGTTAGATGGTAAAGTGCAATTAGCAATATTTCATACTGTTCATACTTACTGTTTACTGTTGTATCCCATATAACTAAATATAATATATAATAATAATGCTATCCATACAAACCCAGACACTTAAAACAAACTTAAAAGACTTCTATGTCAAGGTCAAAGTTCAAAATTTTAGGTTGACTGTTTTATTGAAATTTTTCAGTTGGTTCAACTAAAGTGCCTTTGTAAAAAAAAGACATTCAGTTTGCATAATTTGATTAAATCAGCTGAACATTTCAACGCAACAAGTCGATAAAATTTTGAATCTTCACCTGATATAGTGTGACACCTGTTCAGTTGCTTTGTTTTTTGTTTGTTTTTTACTTTGGTTGATGACAGTTGTGTTTAATTTTTACTGGATGAGTATATATTTTGAAATACTGTTTAAAATGTCAATTTTAAATAAAATTTCATATTAATGTAATGCAAAGTTTGAAACTAGTAAGTTTTAGGCTTTTTCCCCTTTTCTTTTACAAGGGTCCCAGTTGCAAATGTGTTAGTTCTAAATTGGTCAATATTTTCCAGATGTAGAACGATGCATAAATGATTTCTATATTAAAAAAACTTCAGCATTCTGAAAATTCAGCTTTGCCAACACAAGAATAAATTACATTTTAAATATTTTCAAATAGAAAACAGTTATTTTAAATTGTAAATTGTTTCACAATATTATTGTGTTTACTGTAATTTTAATTAAATAAATGCAGCCTTGATGAGCAGATGAAACTTTTTTAAAAAACATTAAAAATCTTACAGATCCCAAACTTTTGAACGGTAGTGTATAAGAGATATAAGGATTTTTTCGTAGTATATAATATAGTCAATAATAAAGTGTATAATGTCAATAAAACAGTATACAGCAAATAAAGAAGTAATGTATTAAATAATAACAACTACCCTCTAAACAATGTTTTGTTCCGTATCTCAAGAATCAGTTCCTTAAGCAGCCTGTTAAACAGCAGCTTGCAGTCTCAGACCCTCTCTAGGACAGCAAGCCATTCAAACAATAGAGGAGTGTGAACGACGTGTGTTTATGGGCCATTGCAGTTCTTGCTCCAGCCTACAGGGGTGCTGTTGAGTATGGGCTTAAACACTCACACACCTGTAGGTCCCCACTTTGTCAAAAATGAAAAAAATCACCAGAGCGTTTTTACTTGATTTTAACATGATTTAAAGCATGACCAAGTGGGGACCTGAAAAATGTCCCCTCTTTGCTCGGTGGTCCCCTGTTCGTGAATGTGTTACGACACCAATGTCCCCTGTTAGATAGGTAGACAAGTACAGCACACACACACACACAGCACAACACACACACACACACACACACACACATAAACATGTTGTCTGCGCTGCTCTGATGAATTAATCAGCAAAATAGTTTAGCAACTTAAAAGCTACATGACATTTCTCACCAGTGAGGAAATAACTGCGGTTCTTGAGGTAGATAAACTTACAGTTTCACTATTAGTAGAGACAATGCTGCTGAACACTGTTGAGAGATGCACAGACTCAGGTAGACTAATTCACATCTGCTTATTCTCTCTCTCTCTCTCTCTCAACTGCATTATTAACTGTATTATTCTGCTATCAATGGCTCAAGCCTCCGTTACTAGTTCTGAAATTACGCATTGGAATTAGCAACAGAGGATTGTTTTAAGGACAAAAACATGACAAATATCTTGAAATGCAAAACAATGTTTTGAGGTGTGGTAACTGTAGTATAAGCAGAATAATTTACTCTGGAATTATTAGAAAATCCGCTTCGAGTCGTGGCGCATTACTAATTTGCGTGTGCATTATTTTCTAATAATTCAACAGCCCAGAGTCAATTATTCCTTACTTATTCTTTTAATGTTTTAACAGTGAAGTGATTGTTCTCAAAGATACTTACTGAACTGATCTGGATTCTTTAATCACAGGCAGCAGCTTCTGAAAAACCTTCAGTTTTTTAGCTTTATCATTTCCTCCAACAAATGTATTAATATCAAACTCATCCAGCTTCTTCTCTGATGTCAACAACACAAAAACTACACCTGACCACTGAGATGAAGAGAGTTTGGCTTTCTTTATTCTTCCAGATTTCAGATACTGTTGTATTTTCTCCACTAGTGAATGATCACCCAGTTCATTCAGACAGTGGAACAGATTGATGGATTTCTCTGGAGAGTCAATGGTGCTGATCTTCATCTTGATGTACTCAACTGTTTTCTCAGTGCTGTCAGACCTGCTTCTTGTCTGTTTCATTAGTCCTTTTAGGAGAATCTGATGAGACTCCACTGACAGACCCAGAAGAAACCGCAGGAAAAGGTCCAGATGTCCATTTTTACTCTGTAGAGCCTCATTCACAGCTCTCTGATGCAGCTCAGATAATGAAACATGTTCTGATGAATTGAGTTGAAACCTCTCCTTAACTTTAGACCACAAACTCTGATCAAACACATTTCTGTTGTTGTTTGTACAGGAGAGGTGCACATATAGAGCCGCTAGATGTTCCTGAACGCTCAGATGAACAAAGCAGAAGACGTTCCCCTGATACCAGCCAAACTCCTCTCTGAAGATCTGAGTGCACAATCCCTGAGTACACTGATGCTTCTGTCACATCAATGCCACACTCTCTCAGGTCTTCCTCATAGAAGATCACATTGCCTTTCACAAGCTGCTGAAAAGCCACTTTCCCCAGTTTGAGGATCATGTCTTCATCTGTCACGTTCTTCTCATAGTCCTTCTCATGTTTGATGTTGGTCTGAAGGATCAGGAAGCGTGTGTACATTTGAGTGAGAGTCTTGGGAATCTCTCCACTCTCTGCTTCGCTCAACATCTTCTCTAGAACAGCGGCTGAGATCCAGCAGAACACTGGGATGTGGCACATGATGTAGAGGCTCCTTGATGACTTCAGGTGTGAGATGATTGTATTGGCCAGACTCTGATCACTGATTCTCTTCCTGAAGTATTCCTCCTTCTGTGGCTCATTGAAGCCTCGTACCTCTGTCACTCGATGGACACACTCAGAGGGGACGAGATCAGCTGCTGCTGGTCTGGAGGTGATCCAGATGAGAGCAGAGGGAAGCAGATTCCCCACAAGGAGGTTCATCAGCAGCACGTCCACTGATTTCTTTTTGTTCTGATCCCGTAGTCTCTCATTCCTTTTAAAACGTAAGGGAAGACGACACTCATCCAGACCATCAAAGATGAACAACACTTTATATTTGTCTCTGGATATTTCCATTTCTTTTGTTTCAGGGAAAAAAGACATGAAGAAGATCTGAAAGACTGAGTGTTTTGTCCTTCATCAAATTGATCTCTCTGAAAGGAAGTGGAAATATGAGCTGGACGTCCTGATTCTCTTTCCCTTCAGCCCAGTCCAGGATGAACTTCTGCACAGAGACTGTTTTTCCAATGCCAGCGACTCCCTTTGTCAGCACAGTTCTGATGGGTTTGTCTTGTCCAGGTAAAGGTCTAAAGATGTCATTGCATTGGATCGGTGTGTCCTCTGTTGCTGCTCTCCTGGATTGTGTCTCAATCTGTCTCACCTCATGCTTATTACTGATCTCTCCACTCTCACTCTCTGTGATGTAGAGCTCTGTGTAGATCTCATTCAGTAGTGTTGGGTTTCCTGCTGTGTGTTCCCTCATACAGACACTCAAACTTCTTCGTCAGATTTGATCTAAACCTGTTGAGGACTTCATGGCTGTAAAATTAAAATACCACATTATTACATGAGTTAATAAGCACAATGTATTTTATCATTCTGTATCATAATCAATGCATATCTTTAACTCTCTCATAGATGTGTGTCTCTGTGTGAGCAACACTATATACTTTAAAAAAAATGAGATAAAGATACAAAACTATAAACCAATTAAAATAATAATTATTCATAATCAGAGTAATATTCTGATAACAATTATTCGTGTACATTGTTTAGTATTTTGCCATATTAGAATCATATTTTAATAAAAATGTTATACCTCAGATCAGTCTGTGTATCTCCACTCGGAAAATGTACTGGATGATCCATAGACCGGTCACTCTTCATAGACACACAGCTGGACTCTGGTGAGTCTGACGGTTTAGAACTTAATCGTATTTAGACGCGTTCTTCATAGACAACAGCTGGGCTCATAGTATCGGATGATCCATAGACGCGTCACTCTTCATAGACACAAGCTGGACTCAGTCTGACGGTTTCTTTTTAGAACTTATCGTGGTGGTGGTAGACGCGTCACTCTCATAGACACAAAGTGGGCTCTGGTGAGTCGGTTTCTTTTTAGAACTTAATCGTGGTGGTGGATCCATAGACCAGTCACTTCATAGACACACAGCTGGGCTCTGGTGAGTCTGATGGTTTCTTTTTAGAACTTAATTGTATCGGAGGATCCATAGACGCGTCACTCTTCATAGACACACAGCTGGACTCTGGTGAGTCTGACGGTTTCTTTTTAGAACTTAATTGTATCGGAGGATCCATAGACGCGTCACTCTTCATAGACACACAGCTGGACTCTGGTGAGTCTGACGGTTTCTTTTTAGAACTTAATCGTATCGGATGATCCATAGACGCGTCACTCTTCATAGACACACAGCTGGACTCTGGTGAGTCTGACGGTTTCTTTTTAGAACTTAATCGTATCGGGGATCCATAGACACGTCACTCCTCATAGACACACAGCTGGACTCTGGTGAGTCTGATGGTTTCCTTTTAGAACTTAATCGTATCGGATGATCCATAGACGCGTCACTCTTCATAGACACACAGCTGGGCTCTGGTGAGTCTGACGGTTTCTTTTTAGAACTTAATCGTATCAGGTGATCCATAGACACGTCACTCCTCATAGACACACAGCTGGGCTCTGGTGAGTCTGACGGTTTCTTTTTAGAACTTAATCGTATCGGATGATCCATAGACGCGTCACTCTTCAAGACACCAGCTGGACTCGGGAGTCTGATGGTTTCCTTTTAGAACTTAATCGTATTGGATGATCCATAGACGCGTCACTCTTCATAGACACACAGCTGGACTCTGGTGAGTCTGATGGTTCTTTTTAGAACTTAATCGTATCGGATGATCCATAGAGCAGTCACTCTTCATAGACACACAGCTGGGCTCTGGTGAGTCTGATGGTTTCTTTTTAGAACTTAATCGTATCGGATGATCCATAGACGCGTCACTCTTCATAGACACACAGCTGGACTCTGGTGAGTCTGATCTCTTCTGCTGCACTGAACTGTAAGAGGGGATTGTAACATTTAAACCTCTAAAATCACATTAAATTTAAATAAATACATTATATACAACAAACTGGGACAGAAATCTCCTCAATCATTAAACTGACCTCTAGTAAGAACCACTTCAATCTGTAAACACTTTTTTAAATATTTATTTAGGGCCCAAACATACAGGGACACAAAAATGACACTTACAGCACATGACCTTGGCTATGTCTGAATCTGACAAACTTGATGTCCTTCTGTGAATAGCAGACACAGAGAAAAAGTGAGGCCATTATAATAGACACCAGTTCACATATTCTCCACCGTCAGTACTAGCTGTTCCCACACATGTACCAAGATGTCATGGTTTTAATACATGTATTTTTGCTTTAAAACATATAGACCTATAAACACATTTACTGAACACTTCTATCTTTCTACCCCCGGTTTCACAGACACGACTTCAGCTAGTCCCAGACTAAAATGCATATTTGAGCTGTTGTAACTGAATGTAGCTTGTACTGACAGATCTGAAAATATGTCAGTGGCATTGTTTATATAACATCATAACATTTTAGTTTTTGTAGTTTTTGTCCCAAAAGAACTCAAGCAATTTCAATGCAGTTACTAAAAGGGAGTTAATACCATACAACTGTACAATTATACTATAAAATCAGCATATCTTTACTTAAATGGAGTACCTGATTTCACTATGATATTTTACTGGTGTATGAATATGTACCATTTCAAGTTTTTAATAAGAATACCTGATTTCAGGACAAATATCTTCATCACAGGATGTCTGAGTATCATCCATATTGAAACTGCATTGGTGGATCTCTTCCACTTTCACCAAAAACACTCACAAATCTAAAACACAGAGTCACAATAATAATAATTAGTGTTTACAATTAGTTATTTTTGAAAACATTATGCAATTATGTAAACATAACATAGTTTTGAGAAATGTATTAAACAACTGTAAACAGAGACTTTGCTGAGTGTACTGTAGTATAGAATTTGTTTTCAAAATCTTGTCATCTCGCGTAGGGAGACAGGGTGATTTAAGTCCTAAATTATGAAAAATCACCAATGTTAAAATGACAGAATCAGACATATTTAAGTCACTTTAATTGTTACTGGAATAGTAACAATGGTAATGCCAATTGCCAACCCACTCCAGCCTTACTGTACGTACTTTACAAATAATCATCCATAACTAGTATGTGGTTTTGTGTTCGCACTATGGTGCAACGGTTCTCGGTAAAAAATCGAACCGTACGGTTCTCGCACTTGCACCGCAGTCCATCTCGAATGACGACGCATCTATTGGTTAATATGGTTTGTTTAAAATAGCAACGTGGAAAACAGATAGACAGAGTTCAGATAATGTATGTTTCAGTCGATGGATGCGCAAAACTTTACAACAGCGATTATCAAAAAGCGTGGACAAAACGGTCACTCTTTGTAAACTGTTAACTGCGAGTGCCGCATGCTCCAATGTCCAGTCATTTACGCCGTTATCACCCGGGTGTTGATAGCGCGAGCGCAGGTGAGTTTAAACTAAACTCATTAAGCCTTGCTGATTTAAACCTTAAAGAACAAGACGCGAAAGAGAACTCGCACGCGCTGTGAGAAGATTTGTGTGCGCTCATCCGAAGCGCGCACACGCTTATTTCAGTCAGCGCGCAAATACTGAGTTCTCTTTCAAGTCTTGCGCTTCAGTGGACAAATTCATACAAAAATTATGTCAACATGCCCGTCTTGGCGAGTATCCTAGCAAACATAGTCGGTTATGTCTTAAGTGAACGTATATTAGTCGAGAAAGACAGCGCATGTGTAACAGTATATGTACTGGATCTGCATGTCTTAAAGTGGAAAAAACAACTATTCCTGCTGCCTGTTTTTAATGTTAAATCAAACAAAAAATAACAAAGAAAACACTCACTGCTCTTGACTGAATAGTTTTTGTAACTTCAATAATGATTAATCTTTATTTATTTTATACAGTAAAGATAATATGCAGTGTTATTTTATATTTGATTAATTTATCCATTTTCTGTACCTGAAAACTACTGTTATATAACTGAAAAAGCTGAAAAGCACTGTTTATTTTATTTGAATATTTGCTTTATTGTACTTATTTGTGATGTTGCTTGTAGTTTAATTGTTGTTCTTATTTTATTTTTTTTTTATTTGACAGTAGTCCTATTTTCCCCAAACATAACACATACCGAACCATACCGAAACCATGACCCTAAAACCGTGACACAAACCGAACCGTGAGCAATTTGAACCGTTGCACCGCACCCTATTTGGTATGGACCAATTATGGGCGGAAGTTATGATGTCAGTCCCTCTTGAAAACTGAGCTGCACCCTCATTTATAATTTATATTTTAAAAAAAATTATTCAATTTTATATGGAAAAACAAGCCTCACTACATAGAAATATTTTATGTAATTAGTATTAGTATTAAACATTATATTAAGCATAAAGATAAGCTATGATATAATTCCAAATCTTATTTTTGAAAAAGTTGGTGGTATAGATTTTCTTTTAAAATGCGACTTTGAGGTTAACAAACTCCCTATTTAGTTATCCAATTTTCATAGACAGGCTCTTTTATGTTGGCTTCTTATATACAAACATAATTTTTCACCCACAAACAGTTAATTTGGAACAATAAAATCATTAAATATAAGAATAAATCAATCTTCTATAACAATTGGTTTAAAAATGGTATTTTAATGGTCTCACAATTTATAAATGACGAGGGCTACTTATTTACATATACTGAATTTTTACAGACATAATGTATTTCAATATCTCCACAAGAATATAGCTTCGTATTTGATGCAATACCAGCAGGTTTTTTGAGACTTCTGCAAGGCATCCGTGAATCTCACGAGTAATCAACGTTTAAAAAAGAGGTCTTTTAGACAGTGTTGATATTAAAGATAGTAAATGTAATAATACATTTTTCAGACATTTGATTCATTGTCCTGCAACATTTCGACATACTTTTGGAATGACCATTTTGAGAATATTAATTTGAGATTGATTTGGACTTATAACAAATATCAAATAGCAAATAACCAATATCACCCATTTTAAAGCTGAGGTGAAGATTTATTTTGAAACCTTACAAGGACTCTCAAACCGCAAAACAATCAGAACTATGGACATTTACAAATAATTAAATTCCTCTTCTTTAACTATACATTTATACACTCTTCTGATTCTTCTTCTTCTTTTCTTTTTTCTTCTTTAATTTGTGAAAAAAAAAAAAAAAAAAAAAAATCTAATATCTTGATATGAATGTTATTGTTCGTCATATAGGCCTATAATACTCAAGGTTAAAAATGTTATTGTTTTATGATACTATATGAAACTTCTCGGAGTATTATTTTTGAAACATTTATATCTGCTGAATACGTGTGAAATTTGTACAATTGTACAATTTTGGAAATTAAAAAAAAAAAGTTCTGCAACGGGAAACAGTGTTGCCAAGTCAAGTGTTTTTCCCGCAGAATTGGGCTACTTTAACACTGTTGCCGCGGGTTGAAGCAACCCCAAAATGACATTATATTTAGCAACTGAAATGCGAATTTTACGATTTTACTCTCCAAAAAGCGATTTTTACCAAGGGACCCCCCTGAAGCTCAATTGGGTGGGTTTTGTTGTGAAAATCAGGCAACCCTGGACGGTTATAGAGTTGTGAATTGTAACATATTAATAAGTTGCTGATATAAATGTAATTACGTACTACCAGGATTATTTTCAGTTAGTATGTTTAATAAGTAAAAGATTTTTTTTTATTATTATTAAGTTACTCTTGGAAAGCAATATAAGCAGAATATAACAACAGTAGCCTATTAGCCTACGGATGCTAAAATGAAATTATATAATGAAATAATGAAAAAAATGTAAAAAACAAACAAACAAACAAACAAACAAACAAAAAATCGTTTCACAGTAAAAGAAAAAAATAATGTAGTTATATGAAGTGGTGCATTTCCAATGGGCATTTTGAAGTAATTTGGCAGCTTGAAAAAAAAAGAGAGAGAAAGAAAAATAAACAGTTCGAACATCGTTGCAAATTAACACAATTTTAACCCTCACTACACAAACATGTAGTGTTGGAATTATGTGCTAATAAACAAATTTAATATTCAAAAACCCAAGTTAAAATGGATAAAAAAAAAAATTAAATTAGGCCTACGTATATTTCCATAATTGGTCACTGCCATAGGCCTCAGTAAAAGTTTACTGTCCATCAAAAGCTGTAACGTTAACTGCGCTCGATCTTGTACAGTGAAGACTCACCACAGTTTACAATTACCAATATGTAACAACATATTATATTTATGCATGCTGTAAGCTTTGATACTCACTCTTTATCCTATCCTCACAATGCCTCAGTTCTTTTTTGGTAGGATACAAAATAGCTCTACACAAAGATAAACTTTCACTTTCCATGGTCACTCCTAACAACAGTGGAATAAACCATTGCAGCTTTAGAGGGGTGCTTTGAGTAATAAATCTAACAGTGTTTTATCTAGAAACTGCTCCACCACAGTCCCCAAATCACATATCGCAATTATTAAAATATTCCTTACTATCATTACTTTGGATTTGAATATTAATGTATATTTTTAATGGCTTGTTTGATGTCGGATGAACTGTTTACAGTAGTATAATGATAGCCAGAAGGGGGCGATGTTGCACTTAGACCGAGACTAAGTGACTCTCTCCTTTTATGTTCCACAAAAATAAGACATATTGGTGAGTTAATGATTTATAAAGAAATCTTACCCTTGAAAACGGAGGACAGAAGAATATAGTAGATGAATTGGTTTTCCTTTGTAATTAAAATGTAAGTTCCTCACTCTTGTATTATCAGGAATGTAAACTCCTTGGGTGAAAAAGGTGACAAAGATGTAACCCACAATTTCAATAGCATAGACAAAACTATTTTTAATTACTTTTTAAAAAAATACATATTATGGGCCAAAAAAGAGGTTTAACCCACACTGAAAAGTCTGAAATGCCCATGAGAAGGATGCAACACTAGAGAAACTGGAAAATTAAAGTATGACCATTGGACGAGAAATACTGATTGGGTCAGCAGGGTCCAGCCAATCCCTCGTTAACAATTAAATATCACTTGTTTATATATTGATTATACACAAAATTAATAGTAGTTAATAAGATAGACGTGGTTTGTCATTGGTAAAATGAGACTGGAAATTTAATCAGAATATTGTCTCAAATTATTCATGTGCTGTATAATATATAGTATTACTGTAGCAAAACTGAGCACCTGTGACAGTGGAAGGTGTAGAGAATATTTCAGTAACGTCACTGAGAAAATGTATTAGGATTTTCAAACTTGTAGTTTTCTTTTCTCTCTCACAAACACAACAGTTAAATTTGTACTAATCTTATTCTACGAATTCAAATTATTAAACTCATAGGCTCAAATTTTTGCTGATCATTCAAATAAATGACCTGTAATGAAAAAATTCTATCATCCATAAAAATGACTTCTATCCCTCTCTAACATACACTGTAAAAAGAAAACTGTAAAATGTACGGTAACTTGCTGGCAGCAATTAGCAAGTAAGTTGCCATGTTCTATTCCACAGTACGCTTACTGTAAATGTAATCACAGTACCGATTTTGTTATGTTTATTATTAAACAGTAATTTTACTGTAATAATAAACACAGTAACAAAATAGTAACTGTAAATCGAATCACGGTAACTATTTTTACTGTGTTTATTATTACAATCAAATTACTGTATAATATTAAACATAGTAACATAGTAAGCATGCTGTGGAATAGAACACGGCATCTTACTTGCTAATTGCTGCCAGCAAGTTACAGTACATTTTACAGTTTTCTTTTTACAGTGTATGTTAGAGAGGGATAGAAGTCATTTTTATGGATGATAGAATTTTTTCATTACAGGTCATTTATTTGAATGATCAGCAAAAATTTAATAATTTGATATAGTTTAATAATTTGAATTCGTAGAATAAGATTAGTACAAATTTAACTGTTGTGTTTGTGAGAGAGAAAAGAAAAGAAAACAAATCCATCATCTTTGTTGAAGTTGAATCAAAATGTCCAGATACAATTGGAAATGAGTAAAACAGAAAGTAAATATAATTCAAAAACTGTAAAATTTTAAGCTTCAAAATCCTTAATACTGGCTTTATTCCTGAATGGGAAACTTGTAGACGACTAAGAAGGCAAGACCGATGGCTTGATGATAATGTGATAAGTTGGTCTGGATAAATTAAACAATCCAGTCAACATTAATATACTATGTTGACCATATTAACTAGTGTGGACATGATCATGAGTGGGCCTCAATCAGCTCCCTACGTCAGTAACTAACATTTTTATCCCTGAATTGATGCACATATATGTAACAAGCAAAGTATCACAAACTACTTTAAATAACATTAAATATAATGTCAGAAAGATATTAGTTCTGCTGCTGTTCATGAATACCAGTAGTGGAGTTATAAAATGATGACATTGTGTTGTCACCAGAAATAGAGTCATTTGTGTCCCAATGTGTGAGCCAGTGTTTTTACTGTTCTTACAAGTGCCCGGATTCATGTGCACCATATACTGATTCACAAGCTCAGGAGTTAGGGAGCTGAACTGATGATCCGAAAATGTCATGGCCATGTCCTGTGTTGAGGAAACATCATCTTAATGTGTAAACAAACCTGTATGACTGTAGCAACATGGGATAGTCATAAAGGGAGAATATTAATAAATTTACTATAAATTTAAACAAACTTTTTATTTTCAATTATGGCATAATGGCTATATTATATTATATTATATTATATTATATTATATTACATTATATTATATTAACATGTACACTATCTCATTGTTTTTGGTTCTTCCCTGTTGGACCTAGTTTCTCAGTCTGTTTGATTAATCATTCTGTTCACCTGTTGTCTCATTAATTAATTATCTCATTCGGTCCCTTGTTTCATGCTTATAAGCCTCAGTTTTCCCTTAGTCTTCATCAGTTCTTGTGACAGATAGCATTCTTTTATTCCTGTTTTCTAAGCATTTGTCATTAAAGTCTGTCCTTGAATGTTTCCTCGTCTTTGTGACTTTCCTAACCACGTACTGTAATAATACTATATTATTGTCACACAACGGGTGTGTGTGCCGGTGGACAGAAGAAGACTATTGCAGCACTGAATATAAATCCAATACCAAGTTTAATAAATCCCCAAAGAGCAAAACAATCCACTACACAGGCAGAGTGACACACCTTAACATAATTGTAACACCAAACAGAGAATGGAGACGAGGCACAACTTAAGTAGGTAATACAAATGAATCTTATTAATCAAACACAGCTGAAACCAAATGAACTAATGACAGTTACTATAGAAACAAATGAAAAAGCATGTTACTATATGGTCATGTAGATTTTTTACACTAAACTTGTGGCCTTGAGAACATATGATCTCGCTGTCATGACAAAACACTGATTGGCCACAACACAACGATGTACATAGTTCATCATATCGATTTTGTATCAATCAAGTTCCCGAACTAAACTCATTGAACCATTCACCATTGTAACACAGTTCGTAAGTATGGGAAGAAGGAGGCGGGAACCGGCGAATGTTCAACAAAACTTTAATACCAAAAATAAACAAAGAATAAACAAAAGTAATGCTGGCAGACCCTCACGGACGTCTGCCGGCCACACGAACATAACCAAACATCAAATAATATCCAGGCCTGGTCCTCTCTCGTCCTTCACTGTCGTCGCTCCTCCTTTTATGCTTCCGGAGCTCCTCTGTGAGAGACTCAAGGCCGGTGCGCCTCGCAGGTGAAGCTCATCATTTCTCGCGTCACCATCCTTGCGCCGTTCCCTCACGGCTCTCGCCCGCCCTGCTCGCCACAACCATATATAATAATGCTCATTTCTCTTCTCTATAAAGCAAAACTCAACATATTGTATTCATAGTTAGTACGTACCTGAAATGACTGTTGTGGTTTCTTTGATGCAGCCTGAAAGAAAGGGGTTAATCAGTAAATGAAGGGTCCTGTGACAGTTAAAAGCAAACACAATGACAATACAATGGCATATTATGCTTCCACAAGGCAGGAACTTAAAAAGGCTAGCATCTATTCTATGTAGCTGCTGTATTTTGCCTGGCAAAGAAGCTCAGAAAAACATGATCCTTTGAAAAATGTTGTGCTGTTTAAAATACTTACCTGCATGTTGCTGTGTTTTACTTCAGCCTGCTTCAGTATTTGTTTCATCATGCCATAGAAGCAACAAGAAACAGCTAGTGCACTTTGCTAACACACATGCATGTGCATGGATACAGTTCCAGTTTACTTTTATCCAGCAATGTTACTCCACCAAACTGATGACATTATCAAATATTGATAGATAAAAAAAAAATCTATCCAATTTATATGAGCAAATAGTTATGTTTGTAATGATATGGCTTACTAGTGCCGCTCTCTGCATCTCTCTCCTGGCGCACTCCTAAACACAGGTAAATTTACATGAGGAAACCTTGGTAAATTAACCTAACATTGCAAAATATGAGCAAAGTTACCTTGTTGAAGTCAAATCCTAAAGAAATTGTGGAATCTCTTCAGTTTCTGCTGCTGAAAAAAGTCCTGCTCAAAATTTCTTTATTGTGATTCACAGTAAAAAATATATTTACTGTAGAATTTACCCACCATTAAAATTGAACCATGATGCTTTGCAGATTTACAGCAACATGCTGTATTCAAGTTCTACAGTAAGGGTTTATTTATTTTACAGTAATAATGGTGTGAAAACTACAGAAATTTGTTACAGTGTAGACTAATTCACATCTGCTTATTCTCTCTCTTTCCGTGTGTGCGCATGCGCTGAGTGAGTGAGGAGTGTGGATGGAGAGTGCGTGATGGTGGTGTAAGGTACGAGTGTTTGAAAACTTTTTCTACCCTTTTCTATCTCTGATTTTTGTGTTATTTTAGTTATATTCAGTTTTTGGTCATATTAGGTGTTTATTTTGTGGGAGTCTTTACTCCCAGTCTGTGTACTGGGAGTATGGCAGCTCCAGGTGCGGAGAGTTTGGAGTTTCTAACGAGACGTCATGGTGTGAAAATCGATACTACTGCTAGAATAGAAGATTGTAGTTTAGCGGTAATGCAGTAGTTGGACATGAAAATGTTTAATCGGCGTCGCGAATGAACAACGCGGTTGTTTTGTTTGTTAAAGTACATTGAACTGGCGAACTTGTTATTAGAGCGTGGTCTAGAGATTGGTCTTTGTCAGACACGTGATTTTGTTGTGTGTGACGTCACCGCGGCGCCATATTTGTGGTATCCCTGCTGACTGTGAGAATGAAAGAGATTACACGAGTAGAGACAAGTAAATAACTCGCAAACATGAAGAAGCACAAGAAAAACTGTGAAAATATATCGCGATAAACTCACCAAAGATGCCAGGGACCGTTATTTGGAGAAATTGCCATCCATTCATAGCACAGATCTGTACGAGCTGACTGCAGTAAGTTGGAGTGCTGCTGGTCCCGATTTGCTACCTAAATCATCATACTTAAATATTATTAACTATCTTGTTTATGGTATAAACGCATATACTAGTGAACAATTTAAAAACTATAAATCCCTCGAAGCCCACAGACATTTCACTAATGGCTGGGTGCAGGATTTATTTATATTCTGAACGAAGGACTGCGACAACACAGTAGTAACGATAATGATGATGATGTCGTATTACCTATATCATAAGTGCCTGATTAAGGATGATTTAGTGTTGTGATCAGGAAGAATTTTGAACCATGTAATACTACCCTTTTTTTCCATGCATTTTTTTCTTTATTGCATTAAGTACACAAACCAATGTATAACACAGTAAACATTGTTCCAATAAACAAGGCATCATCATAGATGTATGTAGAATTTAATAGTTTGTTTTATTATAGTACATTCTGATTTAACTTTAGAGCCAAAATAATTTGTAAATTATTGTCCTCCATCTACCTGTGTTGTCTGGTTCAATGACATTATGGTTTTTTTTGTGTGTGTTTTGTTTTTTTGTCCAAAGGCCTTAAAGGATTAGTACACTTTTAAATAAACTTTTCCTGATAATTTACTCACCCCCATGTCATCCAAGATGTCCATGTCTTTCTTTCTTCAGTCGAAAAGAAATTAAAGTTTTTGATGAAAACATTCCAGGATTTTTCTCCTTATAGTGGACTTCAATGGGCACCAAACAGTTGAAGGTCAAAATTAATTTCACTGCAGCTTCAAATTGTTCTACACGATCCCAGATGAGAAATAAGGGTCTTATCTAGTGAAACCATCGCTCATTTTCTGAAAAAAATTATAAATTATATAAGTTTTAACCATAAATACTCATCTTGAACTAGCTCTCTTCTTCTTCTTCTCTATTTGAATTCCAACAGTGTAGACACTGCTAAGCATAATACTGTCCTCCACAGGCCAAAGTTTGAACTAACTGTTATATACTATTGAAACTAGCATATTGCATATAAAAATTAGTTCAAACTTTGACCTGTGGAGGGCAGTATTACGCTTAGCAGTGTCTACACTGCTGGAATTCTAATAGAGGAGAAGAAGAAGAGAGCTAGTTCAAGATGAGCATTTATGGTTAAAACTTATATAATTTTCTTTTTTTTTTCAGAAAATGAGTGATTGTTTCTCTAGATAAGACCCTTATTTCTCATCTGGGATCGTGTTGAACAATTTGAAGCTGCAGTGAAACTAATTATAACCTTCAACTGTTTGGTGCCCACTGAAGTCCACTATAAGGAGAAAAATCCTGGAATGTTTTCATCAAAAACTTTAATTTCTTTTCGACTGAAGAAAGAAAGACATGGACATCTTGGATGACATGAGGGTGAGTAAATTATCAGGAAAAGTTTATTTAAAAGTGGACTAATCCTTTAATAATAATAAAAACAAAGATGTGTCATGTAAGTTAAATTTCTGGTTTACAGATCGTGCATATTATTAATTATCTTGTTAATGCTATAAGTGCATATACTTGTGAACTCATAAAATAAATCTAAAAATCACCCTGAAAAATGTAATTATACATGCTTTATTGTTCATGCAAGACTGGATAAAGCATCAGCACATTTCTACACTACAATTCTACAAAAGATTGAAGCATGCGCTGTCAGACTGGATGGTTTCTCTGTGAAAATCTCAAAACAGTCAATAATCTCTGCTACTCTGTATTCAAACAAAGGAGACATGTCTGTGCAAATCATCTCTGTCTGCCCATACAACTGAAAGCTTCAGGTTTGCATATAGATATGACACCGTTTCATTGAATGTTCTGTACTATCTCAGGGGAAACATGAGAAGTGTTGTGCAGGCAGATCAAATCTGAGGTACATTAAGGTTCACACAAGCATTTGAAATTTGTATTTGTTGCGTCTGGAATCAGAGGCACATGCAGATCACCATCTCCTCCAACCTCCTGCATCTTCTCAGTGTGAAGCTGATCACTTTCTCCAGCCTGATGGACCATTAGTGTCAGCTGACTGCATTGTTTTTCCTTACTTAGTGTCTGTGTGTGCATCTCAATCAGCTCTGAGCTCTTGAATCACTATATTATGTACAAAAATTTTGTGACTGAGACAGTCCTGATCAGTGCCCTAACTACTGAACTAGGGAGCTGATTGAGACACACCCTGTGTTTAATGCTGATGTGGCCCTAATGTACGGAGGGATGGTGTCCAGTTGGGGTCAGTCTCCATAATCTTTAAGCAGGCTGATCTGCAATGAAATGAAAAGGTTTTTTAGCTACATAACATAAGACCACAGCTGTAAACAGTAGTCAGAAAATTAGAATCAGTATATGGATACTGAGCAAAAATGTCATACCTTAAGTATATAAAATAAAAAATGCCTCAGCAAAATTAAGAATAAAAAAAATGTAGACATATTCAAGTAAAGGGATTCAGTTTAAATTGACTATTGTTTCATAGCACATACAATCCAAAACAATGCGTTGCTATAACGTTTGCTACTTTAGAAAACAGAAATCTCTAACTTACCTTTGTGAATGTAGAAAGCAGGCATACGTGAATGGAGATATCTTGATGAAAGTGATGTTTTGCGTCTCACCGCTGCGATCCGGCGCCTCTGTTATTACCTCTACATACTCTCCATACAGCATTTTTTCAAGTAGGAAACCGACTAAATCTAATCTCGTAGTAAAGTTTTTGACATTTTCTATCGTGGGACATATTATTGAAGCTTTTCACACAAAAGTGTGCCATTTTCACTCTGCACAGATACAGAAATTGTTTGGATACCTCACAAATGGCAGCGACACCCATAATGCACTTCGGTTTTCACGAGTGTGATGTCACCTGACAAAGACCGATTGGTGGTATTTTTACCTCAGTGTCACCTCTTTCTATGCCTTCAAAGAGAGTAACACTATCTAATGTGATTAAACCAGTAATGATACATTACTGTATAATTTTTACAGTGGTGTATTAATTGTTACTTTTAGATCTATAATGCAAATGTCTGAATTTTTACTGTTAGTACACTGTAAATACAATACACTGTAAAAAATAAACAAAACAAAGATTATTAGAGCACATTTTACAAGACAATGTTATTTCAGTTTTTATAGTTCAAATTGTGAAAATTGTTTCTTCATTTATTTCAGTCTACAAAACATCTTCAAGCACTATTATTATGAAGTAGCCTGACTTCGTCATACTCATATTCTAGGCAGAATGTGAGTCTGATACTGCTCCATTGCACTTGAATTATGGGGCGTGTCTTAACCGAACCAGTAAAAAAAAACCCTCTGCACTCATTTGGATAGACCTACAACCAATCAGGGCTGCGTTTCCCAAAAGCATCGCAAGGTTAAGTTGATCGTAGCTCCATTGAAACCAATGGAGCTACGATCAACTTAGGCTTACGATGCTTTTGGGAAACGCTACCCAGAGCAACGCAGTAAGTGATTTATGTTGAACTTGTACTTAAACTTTTTTTTTTTTTTTTTTTTTTTTACATCAAAATAGACTTTATTCAAATACAAACATTTAAGGCATATTTAACAACCATAAATCAGTGTTTCGTGTTGATACAGCATTTAAAGAAAAACAGAACAAACAGAGAAGAAAAAAAAAAAAAAAAGGAAAAAGGGGGGTCTTAATCTAATAACATATACGAGTCCAAAGCCGAAAGAAGTTTCAGGGCATTTCTGTCCATCATCCATTGAAGGGATTTTGCAAATAACTTCAAATCATTTTTCCATCCCGTGAAATGGGGTTTAACCTTTAAATACTTGCATCTGTGGATAAAGTGTTTTCCTAACACAATCAGGTTATTTATCAAAAATTCTATATTTTTATCATTTATAAACACTCCAGCTTTAATCGAGGTCATATTCAAAGGATGTAACAATATATCTTTAGATTGTATCCAATTTTGAAATGAAAGCCAAAATTCATTTACCAATTCACACTGAAAGAAAATATGCTCTACCGTTTCAATGTCTTTCTCACAAAATCCACATGAATTGTTTTCCCAATTAAATCTCTCATGTAAAAAGGAGTTGGATGGATAGATGTCATTTAAGATTTTGAATGTCACTTCTTTAGCCTTGGGAAGAATTGGGTATGATAAATATCGTTTCCTTATTTTTTTCGCTTTTTCCACACTAAAGTCTTGCAGAACATATTTTCTTTTCAGTTGATTAGGATAATACTGTTTAGATAAGATATTTCTAATAAACTTATTTGTAAACTGTTTGCTATTTAAATTGATACCTTCAATGCAAAGTGATCTCATTTCTGATTGAGAGTTAGAATATATTACAAACTGCTGAATCATTGTTTTCAGGGGTGCTGGGATGGCCTTTATCGCTCTATTGTATTCTCTAATTGGGCACTTGAAATTAAATTTATCACAAAAGTCACTGTAATATAGCAAATTACCAAAATTATCCATCAAATGACTTACTGCCCATATACCTTTTTCCATTCAAGTACCGAAAAACAATGATTTCCTATTACTCAGAATATATCTGTTGTTCCACAAAGGTGTATTGTGTGGTGTAAAGTTGTGTTTAAACATTAGTTTCCAGTACAGAAGAACTTGTTGGTGGAATTCAGATAATTTTACAGGTAATTTGTATACATCATAGTCACAACGCAAAAGAAAATCAATTCCACCCATCTTTTGAAAAATAGCATTTGGGATAGTAAACCAAAAAGCATCTTTGTGACAAACAAAGGACTTCAACCATTTCAATTTTAGTACACCATTCATCACAGAAAAATCTATGACATTCATGCCACCCTCTTCAATACTCTTAATCATGTCAGCTTTTCTAATGTAATGGCATTTATCCTTCCAAATAAATTGGAAATTTATCTTGTTTAATAAATTGATCATATTATCTGATATTTCTAAAGAGAAGGCAGGGTAAATAGCTCTGGATATACTCTCCATCTTGGATAATAAAACCCTACCGAAAATTGTTATATCCCTTTGTAGCCAGGAATTCAATATCGCTTTACATTTATCAATATTTCTAAGAATGTTTTCTTTTTCCCTTATTTCTTTATGTCTGGTGACCGTGATGCCCAAATATCTGACTTCTGTTTTAACCTGTATATTCTCAATTACACGAGCTGGATGATTGTGTAAAGCAAGAATTTCACATTTCTTAATGTTCAATGTAACACCTGATGCTTTTGAGAACTGACTGATTGAATCCAACGCTGTGGAGATCTGCCTTTCATCTTTTAGAAATAGAGTCGTATCGTCTGCAAACTGACTTATGATAATGTGTTTTCCCATGATGTTTAAGCCATCAGATTTATTCATTTTAATCATGATAGACAGTAGTTCAGCAACCAATATAAATAATAAAGGCGAGCTGTTGCAGCCCTGTCTAATGCCCCTCTTAACTCTGAACTGTGAACATGTGCCATGTTCCAGAGATACACAACTGTTTATCATTGTAAAGCAGACTAATTAAATTTGTAAATTTCCGTCCAAAACCAAAAAGATTTAAAGTTTCTAAAATAAAGGGATGTTTATTTCAATCGAATCGAAAGCTTTGTAGAAATCTAAAAAAACAATGAAACCCTGATCTGCAAACATTTGACTGTAATCAATTAAATCTAATACCAATCGTATGTTATTATGAATAGATCTTCCAGCAAGGAAGCCAGATTGTGTTTCATTTATTATCTGGGGCAAGCCTTTTTTCATTCTAGCTGCAATAATTCCCGATAATAATTTGTAATCAGTATTCAAAAGCGTAATGGGTCTTAAATTATCTAGTAATCTTTTGTCTTTGCCATGTTTGGGAATAAGTATTATTAAGCCTTGCTTCATGGTTGTCATTAATTCGTTCTTAGCTATGCATTCTTGAATTGCCTTAAATAACATTTGTCTAATATCTTTCCAAAAGAATCTATAAAATTAGGCTGTGAGCCCATCCGTACCTGGGGATTTATTCAATGATAATCTTAAACTCACATCATCCAGTTCTTCAATTTTTAATTCTGACTCACAAAGTTCTTTAAATGAATCATCAATCTTGGGTATGAAGTCTTTAATTTTATTTAGAAAATTTGAAGAATGTTGTTGGGAATATGCAGAAGTGTAAAGATTATTATAAAATGCAAAGACCGTCTTCTCAATGGTTTTATTATCCTTACACTCTGATCCATTTATCAATAGGCTTGATATTGCCTTATTTTCCTGTCTTCTCTTCTCTAAATTGCTGAAGTATGAGGTGTTCTTTTCTCCTTGCTCTATCCACTTCGCTCGCGATCTCACAAACGCACTTTGAGCTCTTTTGCAATACATATCATCTAATTTGGACTGCAGTATTAATAATTTGTCTTTATCTTCACTGTTTAATTCTGCCTTATCACAGTATTTACTAATTTCTTGGAACAAGTTACATTCTTCTCTTCTTTTTCTCAAGGCAATCTCCTTACTAAATTTTATGGAACTTTCTCTAATTCTATATTTCACAAATTCCCATTTACAGCAAAAACCATTTATAGTCTCATTATTTTCAATTTCAGTTATTATTTCTTTTATCTTTGTACAATATTCTTCATTTTTTAACAGACTAGCATTAAATTTCCAGTAGCCTTTATTTTTCCTTATTCTATCAACTGGATTTAATTTCATTTCTACAATACAATGATCTGTTAATGGGGCTTTAGAAATCGAGATATCTGAGGCAAGTTCTCCAAGCGAGTAATCCACCAGCCAGTAGTCAATCCTAGATTTACAGGTATTATTTGGTTTAAACCAGGAATATTGTTTTACACCTGGATTTATGCTTCTCCAAATATCTATCAGGTGATTTTTATTCATAAATTCCTCTATTGTATGGTTTAAGTGGTAGGTGTCAAATTTAGTGGGCCATCTATCTTCCCATTCGTCAGGTGTCATATTCCAGTCACCTCCCATTAAAATAAAGTCTGTAGGATAAACTATTTTGAGTTCTGACAAAGTATTTGTAATTTCTTCAAGCATTTGTTTATTTTGGGCAACAGTTCTATGACCATACACATTAATTAGTATGAAAAAACAACCATCAATTTTTAGAACCACCATCAGCCAATGACCTTGGTTATCTGTCCTGTATGTGACTATATCACCTGGAAACCTATTAAAACAAACTGCAACACCAGCAGACTTATTGGTCCCATGACTAAACAGTATTCGATCACCCCATTGGTTAGACCAAAACTTAACATCCACTTCGGAAGAATGAGTTTCTTGTAATAACAGACATTGTGATTTTCACCCTTTACAAAATAAAAATAATGCTTTTCTTTTGACTAAATCTTTTAGACCCCTCACGTTTAACGAAGCAAATGAGACTGAACACTTGAACATTACTGAACAGGAAATATTTAAACTAAGAAAATAAATAAAGAAGAAGAAAAAAAAATATTAAGAACTTAGTTCAAAGCTTATTAACGCTGATTAGCAAATACAACAATAGTCCCATGTCCTCTTAACACACTCCTTCAAACCTCTAATGTCAGAAGATCAAACCTTTCCTTCTGTTACGTCCAAGGACGTATGTTTTTGTGTTGTTGTTGGTTGTTTTGTTTTTCCCTTTCTCTGTTTTTTTTTTTTTTCTCTTTCTACTTCCATAAGCAGGAAGTAATGGCTGCCACCTGACTCCAATGATTGGTGATCTGATGTGATTGGAGGAGGAGAGGAAGCTGTGGTGATTTAAACAGCACCATTGCACAGAGCTGGGTGTGTGTGTGGAGGCTGCATCGTGAGGCTTCTTTCCCAACCCAGAAAGCCTTATCGGTTGTTTTTTTGACTTATACCTTGTTGATTGATTCTTTTCTTTAGTGTCATTGTGTTGACACTTTTTGTTGTATTTTGGTGCTACCAGAAAACCCTTATGTTTTGTAAGTCCTTTCCTTTTGTATATACTTTTGTTATTCTTCTACCTAAGTTTATCTTGTTAATCATTTGGGGAAGGGTTAGTAGAGAGGTGGGTGCCATTTTCTTTATATCTTGTTTTCTCTTGTTTAAGCTAGTTAGGGAGTTAGCGTATTATTGTATTTTGGTTTCTTTTCTTTTGTAGATTAGTTAGTTTCTTCCTAAATAGTTAGAGGGTTTATGTTTGTTATTTTGGCCTTGCCCCCTCTTGAAGCCTTAATCCTCCCACATCTGTATAATAAATGAACTTGTTTTTGATATTGAGTTGCCTTTGGTCTTTGTTAAAGCCCTTGGGTTGGGAATTGCACCTTGCTGCCTCCACACATCACACCATATTTATTCTGTTACTTGTCCCCCTAAACCCTAGACTAGCTAGGGACGTAACAGAATTAGACTAGCTAGGGATGTAACACTTCGTTTAACCAATTCGACGACCCTCTATGTATCCGTGCGGTCCGCGGTAATAGGCACGCTTTCCTTCCCGACGAGCCTGTTCAATCTGCGGCCACGGTTTTTTCCTTGCCTCTCTATCCTCTAATGGTAGCATCTCGGCGAGGCGGACACCTTTCTCTCTGCACACCGGGGAATCCTTGCAGCGACGCCATAACTCCTCCTTGACAAGTCTCCAGACAAATAACACAACTACATGTCTATTCCTGTTGTCTTTCTTTTCGTCCGACTCTATGCACAATATCAATCGCTTCTTCGAGCTGTCGCTGTTCCAAGTCAGGGGCGATCTCCTTGAACAGTTGTATGACGTCTGTTCTAATGTTCTCGTCCTTTCTTTCTGATAAACCTTTCAGTTTCAGACACCATCGCATCTTATATCTCTCCTGGTCCCTGATTCTCTCTTTAAGCTCTTGATTTTCTTTGCACAGACGTTCATTGCACTTTTCTAACTCGATGACTTTCCCCTTGCATTCCTTAACTTCTTCTGCATTGAACTGCACGGCTTTTGATAGGCTAGCAATCATGCTGCTACTCTGTTTAGCTTGCTCTCGCAATTGCGTCAGTTGCTCATTAAAGTTCTTCTCTAAACTCTGAATGGCTTCCAGTATGGTCAAGTTAGACACCTCGTTTTCTTTTAATGTAGTTTTGCTCTTTTTCCCAGCTGGAATCTTACTCGGAGTTATTGGCGTAGTCGAGTCTTTTCTTTTACTAATTGTGTTAACCTCCATATCATAGTCATGATCTGTAGACTGTTCGAGGATCTTTGTGCTCATCGCAGCTTGCTTTTTTTTCACTGTCCCCTTCTTTAATTATCAGTCTGGCCGGTTTGATCATACTTTTTAATTGTTTGGAGCGTTTTTATCAGCAGGTAATCAGATTTGGGACAATTTCTCTTCCGTCTCTGACGCGAGCGACTGTTCAACACGCCATCTTGTCCGGAAGTCCTGTACTTAAACTTTTGCCGAATCCCGTTGGACGGCAAACACATCTTTCCCATCGACAAATGCCTTGATTGCGGTTCTTTGTTCGTCTTTTAAAATTAATGCGCTGTCGATTTCTTTTATTACAGACGTGATAGCGGAATCTAAACATCTTACTTCTCCAGCTGCAGTCATCGTTGGTGAAAACCAACCCAAGCGCTCTTTGATAACGTGGGTGGTTACGCAACCGCAGATAGCCTGTCCATCATCGATTAAAGCCCGCCCTGGCAATTTGATTGGCTCGGCCTTCTGGGAGCCGAGCATAATTACTCCACAATGGATCGAGTCCAGACCGAACTTCCCGTCCAAAAAATGTGGGCGGGGTTCGGGCTGGCACCCAGGCTAATTATGAAGCACAGTCCTGTAATACATGTAAACACAGCAAGAAAGAACAATAAGTTCATATGGAAAGATGTTTTTAGAAACATAATGACATCAGCAGTTTTAATCAACCCATCATTCACACTTTAATATGAGCAGTTTATGGATGTGTGTTGGGTTGATCTCTGTGTCATATGAGCTGATCGTCATTCTACTGACCTAAAGACTGTTATGTGCTTACATATGAATAACACTGATTTCTTGTAATACTAATGCCAAATCAGACTAAATGACAGCACAAAAATGTGATTTTTAAAGACACCGAAGAAGGTGAATTAGTTGTAGAAGGTCTGCAGTTTACATTTAAAACCAATGATAAACATTATTTGACATGGAAATGGAATTTCTTACACAACAGCTTTGAAAAGACACTTCATGATTACAGCACTGCTATATTCATCTCTATTCAGACTAGAGCTTCATCAACATCACATTAGTGATCAATTATGAGACAAATTCAAATTGTGCTGTAAAGTAGTTTTAAAGTGACAATAGTGTCATTTTATATGAGTGAGAGATTTAATACAGTGCAGTCAGAAATTATGTTATTTATACAGTTATACAGTTTATACATTCATATATACAAGTTAACGAGTTAGGTGTATAACTCACATATGTACAGTCATCATTAACATTTATGAAACTCCGTCTTAAAAAAAGCTATAATTATTAATCTATCAGTCTGTATTCAGTATGTATAACAAGAAACACAAACGGTGTCTCTCTGTCAGCTCTCTGAGCTCTCTGCTTCAGGACCCTGTGCTTTCTGCTGCGTGATTCAGATCAGAGGTTTATAAACAGGTGGTGTTCTCAAGTTACAGTGGAGAAGAAGAGAGTGGTCCATGAGGAGAGTGTTGGAGCCGGACTCAGAGCGGATATTTGAATGGAAATGGGAATTTCCTCAAAAAAACCTGTAAATCCAAAAATAAAACGGTCAATTATGTAAAAAGACATTCATTTGAAATGATAAAAGTCTGAAACATTCCTTACTATTTTAATACAGATCAATTATAAACAAGCCAAATCTGTTATCAAGTACTGTTCATATAAAAGACATCTCGTCTTATCTCATTCTCATATATAAATGTTCAGCTATAGTAAACGTGAATATTTATTTGAAATTATTACTTACCACAGTGTCTCTAGTTTATAATGTGGAGAATTCTTTAGATCGGTGAGCAGTTTACGTCCTGAATCTCCAAGATTATTCCCAGACAGATTCAGTTGTCTCAGGTGTGAGGGGTTTGATCTCAGAGCTGAAGTCAGAGCAGCACAACCTTCATCTGTGACTCCACAATCCCTCAACCTGTAGAGAACAATGACACACTCTTCACTCTCTCAGTTCAGATCAGATCAATTTAGCAGTGAATCCATTATTAAAAAGAATACAAACTAAGGGTGCGTTCACACTTGTCATGTTTGGTTCGATTAAAACAAACCCTGGTGCAATTGTTCTGTTAGGGTGCGTTCACACCTGTAGTTCGGTTCGTTTGGTTCATTTGGTCCAGCCCAAAACATATGTGAACGCTGCCATCCGAACCCTGGTGCACACCAAACAAGCTGACCGAGACCCATCTTTTCAGCGGACTCGGTCGGCTTGTTTTCCATTCCATTCCGGATCGAATGATATATTAACGCAACATGGACCAAAGACAAAGATAAACTAACCAAAAACAGGAAGATGAGACCCTAAAAAGTACAGAATCCTCACGCATATCGGTTTTTCTCGTGATAGTCACAAGTTTGCCCATCACAGACATCAGACGCACGTCTCCGTGCAGCAGATCGTTTGTGTGTGATGGAGGGATTTCCGTCACTGTTTTGACTCCTTTACGCTTTTTGTAAGCTCTTCACGAGTTCCCAACTGGCCAAAATACCATCATATGCAGGCTACGCATGCACAGCGAGCGCATTTACCTCAGCACACAGCCTTGTTTTGGATGTTTGGTAAGTTCCGTCTCAAAAAAAAGCAATATGTCATAAAATCCTACCAATCAGGTTGTGAATGTATCCCTATGTCTTTAGGTTCAGTATCTTTTGGTTCGGTGATAAAATTGCCAATCTGAACGCTAATCAAACCAGGACTAAATGTTTTTTTTTTCTTTCTTGGTCCGGACCAAACAAACCAAAGTGTGAACACACCCTTAAAGCACAAATCAAAACCATTACTGGTGTGCATCCTGAGACTGAGGGTGTACTCATACTAGGTGCTCTGAACCATGCCCGAGTGCATTTGACCCTCAAAGCTTGGTTCGTTTGACATGTGTGATCACTCCGTTCCGTGCCCTGGCACGGTTCATACACTCTGTGCCTGAGCACAGAACGGTTACTACTTTTGTGCGCTACTGTCATCATTATAACGGCAAACATCTTTATTACTTCTCTCATAGTACACTTATCAATTCATGTAATTAATGTGAGTGTATTTGGGTTTATAACAGGTCTGCTTTTCACTTTTGATGAACAGGAATTGTAGTTTGTGAGTAAAGCTGCAAATTCCTTCATTAATGTCAGCTGCTGTAATAATCCTCTGATACGTGCAAGTGAAAATCACTGCACATCATAAATGATAAATATATTAGGCGTTATCTTAGCAAAAGTGCATTTCTTCCTGTTTTATTCCATTAAAAAAGTTGCATCGTAGCCTATATGACGTAAGCGCGCTTTGGCCCGGAACGTTAAATAAAATATGAGTGCAGGCCAGTGGGGGAGGGGGGACAATCTCGCTCGGGCTCGGTTCAAGGCAACCGTGCCTAGTGTGAGTACACAGAAGCCGTTTCTCAATATGCATACTTGTCTGCAGTGGCGGCTGGTGCAAAAAATATTTGGGGGGGCACAAAAAAAACAAAAACAAAAAAACAATTAGAAAGCAGGAATGAATAGGCTAATTGTTAAATATCCATTTAACAAGTGATATAATAATGTATCTATCTAAAACAGTGGTTCTCAACCTTTTTTGGGCGAACGCCCCCCTGTCCATTATCCAGGTCCTTTACCGCCCCCCAAACACCATTAGCCTACATCATGAATCCATTTCCAAAACTGTGTTTTTGTCTTATCATGAATCACTATGACCCACTATAATAAGAGTTTGTAGTGTATATTATATTGGGGAC